>OZ014523.1:500654604-500672104 GCA_963966055.1 Lathyrus aphaca
GAATATATTGTTTAGTTGTTTTATTTATTTGTCTTGTTTAGTTGTTGTTTAGATTATTGTTTAGTTGTTTAAATTTTTGTAATTGAATGTTGTAATCTTTATGAAATAAACGTTGTTTTCAATATCAAATAAAATGGTTATATAAAATGATTTACATATAAAATGCAGGAATAAAAGTGGATTATTGAATTATGTTGTGGAGCTTGCTCCAACAATAAGACAATTTGTACGATTATTTATGGATTGCGATATGAACTACATAATCTCACCATTTTGTTCGTCATATCGATTTCGATTCGAATATGAGTGTTATTAGAATGAACTTTTCCTTTCTCTGACTATTTTCATTGTGTCAAATTATCTCCCATTGATATTCAAACCAATAATCCTCATTTCCTACCACCAGAAAGTTATTGTTGTACAGATTGCATAAGTTTATGACTTTGTAAACGGCATATAGTAAGTTGGAATGTTCTTGTCGAGCCTTTGAACATATCTTATGACATGTCAGCAACATGCAGAAGGCTTAAAACTTTCCGCAATCACACCAACCTTTATCTAGTTTGATAGTATATCTTGTGCCTTCCTTAGTTGTGGTACATTGCCTCGTCTACACTAGAATGGAAGCATCAGCATCAATAGATATTAAACAAACTTATCATGCAAGATGCTAGACCAACTCAAAATTATATGAATCGGTATAGGTCGATTACAACAACACAGTATGTGTCTAACCCGAGGTATTTGATTGACCCACGCCAACGAGATTCGTCATCATACGCCCAACAACAAACCTCCACCCAAAAACCATCCCCATATCATTATCAAATTTAAAAACAATGTCAACCCACCCCAATCATAACGTCAACATACCAGAAATACCCAACCACCAATCAAACATGATTATGAACCCACATACACCCAGCTTTGCAACTAATTTATGCCACACACTCAAACACAGAACTAAGAGCATGTCTCTTACCACAAAAACAACATTTATCCACCGACTATGATGTATTTTCCTAGAGGATGCATGCGCCATAGGCAGTGGCATAACATGAATACATGTGTCATAGGAAGTGGAAAAACCATAAATTTTTTGAAGTTTGGGTAAAAAATTAAAGACCGCAGATTCACATTGTATATAATATATAAATAGTTATCAATCAAAATTAAATAGAGTCGTCATTTTGTCAACAACATAATTTTAAAAGATCTTTAATTTAATTGGTCTCGACGAAATTTTAAAATTAACATAGCCATATCCAACTTGAGGTTGATTCTAACATGGAACATCACTTCATATGATTCATAATGACTCATGTGTTGGAAATACCCTAAAACCTATGGAGAATTTCAATCAATCTTGATGAACAAGATTGTTGCACAACGAAAATTAAAAGAAAAATTGAGAAGATAAAGATTAAGGTTTTAAAGAGGAAAAAGAAGAATTTTCTGCATAGACCTCTCTGCCCACAAAGTGTGGAAAATATGTCATATTCACTCTACAACTGCAGAATTCTATGAATACAGTGTGTTGGGATGATTACAGAATAAGGTTTACTCCTTATTTATATATTTAGGTTAGCTTGCTTCCCAAGCTAAAAACCCAAAATTATAAAAGCCCAAAATACTTATTTTGGAACTAAATCAAATTTATCTATTTTAGATTTAAATCAACTTTAAATCAAATATGACATAAGTAATTACACTTTCAACATACCACCTAATTCATTGTGTCTAAGCTATTTACATTCATCATATACCTTAGTTTCTTGAATAATTCGACATGCATTCCATTCGTCATGATATTTGCAATCTGTTTTTTATTTATGCAGTGTTCCATATTCATCTTCCCTTTTGCTACCTGCTCTCTAAGATAATGGAACCTCATTTTGATGTGCTTGCTTCTACCGTATGCTATCGGATTCTTCACCAGATTGATAGCTGACATGTTGTTGATCTTCATGGTAATTGCTCAATGACTCTTTGTTGTAATCTCTTCGACTAGATTCACCATCCATGTTGTGTGACATGCACAAAGAGAAGCAGTTATGTGCTCTGCTTCGCATGATGAGAATGCCACTACTGGTTCCTTTCTTGAACTTCAAGCAACTGGTGTACCATCTAACATAAACACATATCCAACTGTGGATTTTCGATCCTCGATATCACCACACCAACTTGAGTCAGTGTATCCCATTATCTTGCATCATTTTCCTTCATTAGCTGTAGGAAACAAAATCCCATAGTCGAGAGTCCTTTCAAATACCTTAGTATCCTTTTCGCCGCTTCTAGGTGTGATACCTTTGGTCTTTACATGAATATAATCACAATACTAATAATGTATGTTAAGGCATGCCTTGTGTGACAAAGGTATCGAAGTGACCCAGTAAGTCTTCTATATTGGATTGGGTTGACATCATCTTCATATTAATCTTTCAACAGTTGCAATTTGGACTCAGTTAGAGTCGAAGTTGGGTTGCAATCTTGCATCTCAAATCTCTTCAGCATTTCGCCTGCATATCTTCTTTGATACATCATCAAACTTGTACCACTCTTATACAATTTGATGCCAAGGAAATATGAGAGGTTTCCTAAGTCTGACATTTCAAACTCCTCACTTAGGTCACGTTTGAAATCTTCGATCTCCTTCTTTCAATATCCTCTTATCAACAAATCATCAACATAGAAACATAGTATAAGTAATTCGTCATTGCTTCTTCTTACATATATTACATGATCAGTTTTGCACTTCACAAATTCTTTCTCCCTTAGAAAGCCATCTATCTTCTTCTTCCAAGCTCTTAGAGCTTGCTTAAGTCCATACAGGGCTTTGTGCAACCTGTACACCTTTCTTTCTTCGCCTTGTCTCACAACTCAACTGGTTGTGCAACATAAACTTCTTTGTCTAATGGGCTATTGAGGAATTCACATTTCACATCCATCTGACGTGTGTGTCAATTATTCATGTTCGCTAGACTAATAACCAACCTGATTATTTTGATCCTAGCTACCAGTGTAAAAACTTTGTCGAAGTCGATTCCTTCCTTCTGAAGAAATCCTTTCGCCACAAGTTTCGCCTTGTGTCGAGTCACTTCCCCTATGGGATTCAGCTTCACCTTGTATACATATTTCACATCAATTGCCTTCCTGCCTTGAGGCAATTAGACAATTGACCAAGTTTTGTTGACTTCGATTGACTTCAACTCCTCATTCATTGCTTTCATCCACTTTGAATCTTTCAATGCCTCAGCTGCATTGACAGGTTCAACATCTGCATAGAAAGCATAATGTACCAGCTCACCTTCTTAATTTACCACATCATCTGATGTAATCATACATTCTTGCAACCTTGCAGGAACGTGTCTTGTTCGTCGAGGTCTACTTTGGCCTGCTTCACCTATAACCTCTTCTCATCGAACATATCTTTCAACTTCACTAGCTGGTTCTTCATATAAGATTCCAACTGAATCTTTCTTGAATTTTCAGTCGAATCCCACTCTATAAGCTTATTTATAACCAGGTCTCTACTGATCACTACTTTCTTGTTCACTAGGTCTAACAACTTGTAACCTCTAGTCGAATGATATCCTATCATAATCATTTGATAAAACTTGTCATCAAGCTTTCTTCTCAACTGATCTGGAACATGTCTATATGTTATAAATCCAAATACCTTCTGATGACTCAAGTTAGGCTTGGCACAAGACCAACATTCTTCTGGTGTAATTCCTTCAAGCTTCTTCGTCGGACATCTATTCAAAATATATGTTGCAGTCGACACAACTTATCCCGATAATTCTTTTGGTAGATGCTTGCCTTTCAACATATTTCTTACCATGTTCATGATAGTTCGATTCTTCCTTTCTGCAATTCCATTATGTTATGGAGTTTAGGGTGGCACCACCTTATGCACAATCCCTTCTTTCACACATAATGCATCGAAATCTTTCGACACATACTCTCCACCACCATCATTCCTTGGAATATTGAGCTTCCAACCACTTTATCTTTCGACCATATATTTAAACTTGGCAAATACCTCGATCACTTCACTTTTCTTCTTAATCAAGTAACTCCACAATTTTCGACTGAAATCATCAATGAATATGACAAAGTACATGTTACCTCCAATTGAATCCACCTGGATAGGACCACATGCATCATAGTATATGAATTTAAGAATTTCCTTTGACCTGTTTCTTGCATCATTGTTGAAGTTATTCTTGTGTTATTTCGCCTGAACATATTCTTCACACACTTCGTTTAGTATGTCGATTTTTGGCAATCCTTAAACCATATTTCTTCTCTTCAAATCTCTAATGTCTTTGAAATTAAGATGACTAAGTATATAATGCCACATTCATTCATCTCTGCTAGCTGCAGTTGCAAGACACTTATGTTTTATCACATTAAGTTCGATATTGAAGGTTCTATTATGAGACATTGAAGCCTCCAAGATTAACCTTCCATTTACGTCAATAACTCTCATCATTTTGTCTTCGACCATCACCTTGTAATTCTTTTTGACTGAATTCCTTATACTGAGAAAATTGCTATTCATGCTTGGTATGTACAACACATTGGAAATTATTGACCTTTTTCTGTCCTTCCTTATAATCAAAACGTCACCAATACCTTCAACTGCTAGATTATTGTCATTTACAGATTTTACCATGTTCTTCATCGAGGGTTTCATGTTGACAAGCTAATCTTTCATACTAGTCATGTGTGATGAGCATCCTGAGTCCAAGTACCATTGATTTTGGAATTTTTCTTCATCTTTTGTTATGACCATCAACAACATCTTTTTTTCTTCATGTTTAGCCATCTTTGCATCAGCTTTTTTATTCTTCTGCTTTTCAGGACAATCACTGAAATAATGACCATACTTCTGAAAATTGTAACACTAAATGTGACTTTTGTCTAGCTTTCGACCACCACTTTTTCCTATACTTGCAGCACCACCTCTTTGGTTGCCTTGGTTCTAGGGTTTTCTTTTATTCGAACAGTCTTCTTCCTGCTAATTTCGACCAGTCGAATTGTTGTAGCCACTTTGCTTTTATTGTCGAACACATTTCCTTTGCCTTTTTTATTTTTTGTTGATTAAGCATGCAGAGCCACATCAGTCTTCAACTTGCTTGCTGCTCTTTTAACCATTTTTTGTTCATGAGATCCAAGCATCCCTTAAAGCTCTTCCTTAGTAACCTTCAATAAATCTTTCGACTCTTCTATGGATACTACCACGTGGTCTAACTTTGGAGCCAACGATCTCAAAATCTTTGAGACAGTTGCTTTTGTCGTCAGCGTTTCTCCACATACTTTGATTTGATTCACAAGTTTCATAACTCTTGTAAAGATGTTTGTTATGCTCTCGTTGTCTTCCATTTGAATCAATTCATAAGCCCTTTTGTGAGTTTGTAACCTCATTTATTTCATCTTATATGCGCCTCCAAACGACTTCTCCATAATTTCCTACACATCCTTTGTTGATTCTGCATCATTAACCTTCTCAAAGTTACCTGGATCAACACATTGATGGATTATAAAGAGAGCTTTATAATCTTTCTTCTTCAATTTTTTGTGCGCAACCTTTTCTTGATATGTTGCATTCTCTTCAAGCGAATATCCCATAAATCTTGATAACAAAAAATAACTTTAACCTACTTGCACCAATTCTCATAATTATCTTTTTTGAGAATTGGAAGGTTTGCTGAAAAATGCTCGTTTGGATGATTCATCGTCTTCACGATTCTTGCCCTAGAATCGCTCAAACCGGAGCTCTAGATACCAGATGTTAGAAATCCCACAAAACCTATGAAGAATTTCAATCAATCTTGATGAACAAGATTGTTGCACGACAAAAATTAAAAGAAAATTGGGAAGAGAAAGATTAGGGTTTTAAAGAGGAAGAAGGAGAATTTTCCGCAAAGACCTCTCTGCCCACAAACTGTGAAAAATATTTCTTATTCACTATGCAACCGCAGAATTCTGTGAATACAATGTGTTGGAATGATTATAGAATAAGATTTACTCCTTATTTATAGATTTAGGTTAGCTTGCACCCGAAGCTAAAAACCCAAAACTATAAAAGCCAAAATACCTATTTTGGAACTAAATCAAATTTATCTATTTTAGATTTAAATTAAATATAAATCAAATCTGACACGGGGAATTATACTTTCAACATCATGAAATTAACAAGTTAACAACAAATTTTTATTTGCCAACTATTGTAACTACAACTAAATGTAAAAAAAAATCTCAGTTAACATAAATTGAACCATATAATTTATATAAAGTGAATATAAATTGAATTATTGAACCTCATATAATATAAAGTAGAACAATCAATAACAACAATTCAACATCATAATTCATAAGAAACAAAATCGAGAAAGGAAAAGAAACTTCGTTGAAGCAATTTACCGAACACTTAGTGTGCAAGTTGCAAAACGATGGTAGCGACGGCAATTTGATATCGATTCATAAACCACAATCTGCAACAACAACAATCATCAACAACGACAATAATTCAACATCATGAAGTAAAAGAATTGAAGCGAAAAGAGGCGAGAAATTAGTTACAGCATTCTATCGAACACACTGCGGACAAGACTAAAAGTTGTATTTTTTTGCATATTTAACAGGTAAACATTCATCCACTTATCTTCATAATGTTATATGCTAGTATTTAAAATCAATACTGGAAACCACTAAATCAGAACTGACTCAAAATTATATGAAAAAATTAGCCTAAGAGTATGAAAACATAGCCATAAAAAGTAACTTACTGTAAAAACACTACAAAAAATGCATGGAATACGGCGGTTTTAAAATGGTGGTTAGTAAAACTGCAACTATTTACAGTAAAATCTGGCAGTTTTATAAACTGGTGTAATGTTAATAGAAAAACAGCGGTTTTGACCGTCTTTATTTTGACATGTCTATTGTTTTACAGTGATATTTGTTTTTATTATTTTTTAAAATCGAATATTTTCTTTTATAATTGTGGAAATTGATCCATAGAATTGTATAAAGTTCTAATATATTTTTATATTATTTGAGGATACGATTTATTCTTTTCTTCTTCTTTATTTTACAACAATGTACATGTTTTTATTTATTTATTTTAGTAGTTGTTACTTATATGTCAATTTTTATTTCTCATAAATATTAATTTTTTATTTTTATTTAATTTGGTCCTAAATTGCACCTTTATTATTTATTTCAATTCTTGCACTTTTTGCAATGTGGTTGAATCTAATTACTATAATATAAAAAAAATTTGATGTAATGTATGTTTAATTGCATAAAATGGTAAAAAAAAAACATGTTTTTATTAGTGATAAATGTTTAATTTATGACGTTCAAAACTGCCATTATCAATGATGAGAGAAAAAATGTCACTTTTTTCTTTGCGATTTAATTTTGTATTTTCCTGCATTTTCGTTAATTGTGGCGGTTTAAACCGACATAACAATGTTTTTTAATCTCCGCAACTTTTATTTCTTGCAGTGAAAAGAAGGCAAAATTTTGGACCATACCCACCCTTAAAACCGCCCATGGCCACAGGGTATGACACTTTCGTTCAAAATACGAGTGCATGCGTCACTGTCAGTGACACCTCCAATTGTGGTTTGATTTTTTATTTGAAACATGATTACTTTTTGTATTTTTTTAAAAATATAGTTATTTTGATTTTTTTTTGAAAAATATGATTATTTTTAAAAAATAAAAAATCAAATTTTGTTGTATTTAAAAAAATATTATTTTTATTGAATAACAAAAAATTTAATTAGATTATATTAGTAAAATTTTGATTGAATATAATAAAAAAAAACTTATCTTAAGAATAGTTGATTGAACACAACAATTTTTTTAATCATAAATCTACAATATAAGAAATCTTATACCACTAAAATCACTTTTTTACCTTTTGTTCCTTTTGTTGTCCATCTTACACACTAGCAACTTAGAGCACTTTGTTGTACTTTCCAATGGTTTTGTTCTCTGTACTCTCCCTTTTACACGTTGTTTATTTAATTATTTTTCATTTCTCTTTCTCTCTCTCGCGCAGGTTCTTCTTCTTTTTATTTCTTTCTTCTCTCTTCCCTCTCTTCCTTTTCCTCTTATTTCTTATATTTTCCCACAATTTGTCTTCTTTAAAAAGTTTACGGTCGATTTGATGAAGGTTGGGGTTACGCCGAAAAAATGGAAGTGCTGAGGAGTTTGGTGGATTAAAAAATGCATCAGATCGAGATTTGATTTTCTTTTCACCTATTTGATATGTTTTTTTATGTTATTTTGTTTTAACATTCAGAACTGTGGTGGCGGTAATGGGTTCAAGAACGTGAAAATTAGGGTTTTGATTTTATGGTTAGGGTTTTTGTGGTGCAAAAGGAGTTTTTTTGGCTTTGTTCTTCTTTTCACGAAGAGGATTTTCATCTCTATCATCATCATCATCATCATCATCTTTCTTTGTTGTTTTGAATCATCTTCATCAACTTCTTTTTTGCTGGTATGTTGATTTTTTCAAGTATAATGCTTATTTTCTCAGCTTTTTTCTTTCCTTCTTCAACAAAAACAACCTAGTTATGGAACGATTTACAAAAATAGAGAAATCAAAGTTTTTTAAGGTTTATGTTTTCTTATGCAAAATTTCTTGAATTTTAGATTTATATTTATATGGTTTAATTTGTGTATTATAAACTTACAAATTTTCTTATGAAAAATTTCTTCTTTTTGAGATTTATATGTATGGAGTTTAATCTGTGTATTACAAACTTAGATTATATGACTGTTCTTCTGGTTGGTCAAAGTTGCTTTTTAATACTCTCTTGATTTAATCATTTTGAATCACAAAGCTCAAGGTAATGGCTGATGAGACAAACAATATACTCTTGATTTAAACATTTTGTTTAACTTGTTTCAATACTCTCATGTGACACATTTGAGCCTGTTCCAGTTAACTACATTTCATTGAAAAATTGATCAAATCATTGTTCTGTATTCTGGATATATTATTTGATTTATTTGCTTTTTTTAGTACAATAAATTAGTTAATGGAGATTTCAGAGGAGAAAGTCGTACATGTATTACAATCCTTACGTGAGAAAATGCATTTGGATATACAAGACTCATACTTTGTAGTCGGAGAAAGTGGTTACACATTAGTTAGGATATGCAATCATTTGTAGGGGACTAGCCGTTCTTGGATTGAAATTTTTTATGATAATGCACATTCTGACGTTTCTTATGTATTTCATGAAAGAAAGATGGCACTTTTGTGGGGAGTTGTGAACTACTATTCTCATATGTCCATTGTTGATGTCGTTCCATCTTTGTTGGCGCATCTTATGAATGCGGTAGATCAACTTCTATAATTGTCGTTTGATGTGAATGTGGTCTTGATGCTTTTCCTTTTCAAATTATTGAATATTAACGGGAACATGAAGTTACTGGTCAAAATATTGAATATTAACGAGAGCATGAAGTTACTGATCAAAATATTGAGTATTAACGGGAGCATGAGCTCACTAATCAAAATATTAAAAATTAACGGGAATATGAAGTTTCTGATCAAAATTATGAATTGTGGAAAATGGACATAAAGTTTCTGATCAAATTTTTTAGTACAAATTGTTTTTTTGTTAGGTGTGTATTTTATTTTATTTTTGAATTTACGCCTAAATTTTTCTATTTTTCTATTTTTTATATATATTTCATAACCTAATTGATGAGATATTCGCGGTCCAAACCAGAATACGTGCGGACACACGGATTTCTTACTAATATTTTTTAAAATTCTAATCGAGTCCAAACTCTTTAGGCTTTGTTAGACATTCATGGATAATTAATGGTTTGCATGAGTAATTTTCTTTGACATTGTTCTTATATAAAATTTTAAGATATATTAGCAATGTTTTAGACCCAAGAAAAAAATATTATAATGATATTTAGACCCATTTCAAAATTTTGAAGGATTTAATATGATTTATTATATAGTTTTTTTAAAAAATTGTATGGATATTTAAAAAAAAATTAGGTTTTTTAAATAATTTGAAAATATAAGATAAGTAATTTGATTTAAAAATTAGTGCATTTATAAAAACAATACGAGTTCTTGTTGTTCTAATAAATTTCACACAAACATATTTAAATAATTAATTTATCAATTGTTGGAGTCGTAGAGGAAATTTGACTTCTAATAACGATATGAAATATCACCTCACTAAAGTTGAACATGAAATAATATAGCTAGAATAATAACTTGTATGAAGGAATATATGTCTAAAGAATAAAGATTGATTATATTGAGAAAATAGTAACTTTATATATATATATATATATATATATATATATATATATATATATATATATATATATATATATATATATATATATTGTTGTTACAATGTTGCTTAATGATTGTTACACTAAACATATGACAATTTATAGTATCTTACATACTAATAAATGAATGAATCATGTTACAATAAAATATAAGTCGTTTCCTTATTTTCTTATTATGGCTTATATTGAATTTTTCTTGTGTATTTCTAAAATATATATATATATATATATATATATATATATATATATATATATATATATATATATATATATATATATATATATATATATATATATATATATATATAAACTAATAAATTAATAACCAATAAAATTAAACTATATCTGGATATTTAACATAAAAAATTATATATGATATGATATCTATATTATAGTTATAATAATAATTTTAAATGTATGAAAAGTTAATATAGGTTATCAAACAAAAATTATTGAAATATTTAATGGACAAATGTCGTTGAAATGTTTGCTAAAAAGAATTAAAAAAATTAATTAATATATATTTAAATAAATAAACGAATTAATAAAACGATAATTTATTTTTTAAAATAAAATATAATAATGAATGTAAATTCTAACGCACTAAATATAAAGTTGGTGCTAATGTTAGTCTAATAATATCAACTTATGATTTTCGGACTAACTAAAATGTTTTTCACGTTTTCGGACTAACTAAAATAATTATTTTATACATTATCATATGTAAGGTGTAAACACGATTTAAAGTTTAGTGGGACACTAGCCCACACATCTTTAGTCGCGACTGTCGCTTTTTTTGCTGGCAAAAATAAATTATTATGAAGACTTTAATAGTTGTTCAGTCAGTACATTGTATTGTATCATTGTATGTACAATTTATTTTTTATTTCTATTTTAAAAATCATTGTAGATATTGTATCATTGTATGTACAATTTATTTTTTATATCTATTGTATGTACAATTCTGTCGAATTGAGAAACATACTCTCTCATGATAGTGTTAAAGTATGACAACTTTCAAAGCCATGTGTGTTGTCGTTTAATTGCACGTCGATTAAGTCATTAAGAACCTTTTGCCTCCTTAAGAGACGAATAATCAAATTTTAACAATTGCTCCTTCTGTTCCTCCTCTGCCGAATTCTACCAAACCTAGGATAGGTTAAAAAACTTCTTAACTTTTTTCACTCTTCGGATCTGTTATGTAATTCTACCTAAGTGAGCCTTCTTTCAGACCTACGCTACCACTAGTCGTGACCAGACGCAAATCACTCCCCAAATTTTAACTGTTGTAGACTAGTTTTGGCTTGCAATAAGTTTATGAATTATTGAACAACGTATACTGAATGGTTCAGCAACAAGACTCACATGCCTTAGCACAAAGATTGACTCGGATCGAAGAGCACCTGCATAACACCAATTCGAAAAACAACATTGTGCAAGAGGCGGCTTCGCACAAAATCGTTGTCCTTGTGCCAAAAAGAGATCCGTAAGAGGTCGAAAAAATCTCCATATGTCGATGAATATGTCCATAAGAGTTTGTTGTTTGTGTTGTTATTGGTGTTTTCTTTTTGGTTTATATGTCCATCAAAATAATATGTCATAAGGCAGAACATTCATCTATAGGAATTAACTTTTGATTTCTATGATTTCCATAATACATTGTTTCTCAATTCAACTGAATTCTAGCAGAAATTAAGATCTCATTTGATCGAAGCATATATCTCCATCACTCTGTCGATTTTGTCGAATTGAAAGCCATACTCTCTCATGATATTTGTTAAACTATGGAAACTTTCAAAGCCATATGTGTTGTCATTTAATTACACGTCGATTAAGCCATTAAGAACCTTTTGCCTCCTCCTTAAGGGACAAACAATCAAATTTTAGCAATTGCTCATTTTGTTCCTCCTCTGCTGAATTCTATCAAACCTAGGGTAGGTTAAAAACTTCTTAACTTTCTTCACTCCTCGAATCTACTATGTAATTCTACCTTGATGAGCCTTCTTTCAGACCTACATTACCGCTAGTCGTAACCAAACGCGAATCACTCCCTGGATTTTAACTATTGTAGACTAATTTTGGCTTGCAATAAGTTTATGAATTATTGAACAATGTGTATCGAATGGTTCAACAACAAGACACATAAGTCTTAGCACAAATATTGACTTGGATCGAAGAACACCTGCACAACACCAATTCGAAAAACAACATTGTGCAAGAGGCGGCTTCGCAAAAATCGTCGTCCTTGAGCCAATAAGAGATCCATAAGAGGTCCAAAAAATCTACATATGTCGATGAATGTGTCCATAAGAGTTTGTTGTTTATGTTGTTATTGGTGTTTTCTTTTTGGTTTATATGACCATAACAAAATGTCCATAAGTTGATAAACAAAATATTCACATAGTTTGATAAACTATTAGATATTTATCAAAATCTCTTATGAATTAAGTTATAGGCTGACCGATTATACAAAAATAGTTTCACACCTTAGCATTTATATGTAAACAAATTTGATGGTTTGATGTTCCGAAATATATATAGACTTGTTTACTTTCTTAGGATCCCTAATGTTATTCTTGTTGTTGTTGTTATTATTTGTTGAATGTGTATTAGACATATTTGTATTCATGGTTATATGTGGATCAAATTGTTTTCTTTTTTTGGTTTACATGTCCAGCAAAACAAAGATGTCCATGTGTCGATAAATGAAATATTCATATATTTTTCTAAACTATTTGATACTTATCAAAATCTCTTATGAATTAAGTTATAGGTTGACCGATTGTATGAAAAGTTTATTGTTTATATTTTTGGTTGTTGTTGTTCTTGAATGTTATGTTGTTCTTGTCGTTGAATATCTATGACCACATTTGTTTGGTTGAGATATTTGATCAATCTTTTATTGTTGTTTTTAAAGATAGATGGCTTCTTATTCATATACAAATGAAAATCGTACAAATGATTCTCAAACTATAGACAAGAAACAAAAAAGAAAATAAAGAAGTTCCATAACGATGGCTAAATTAACAAAAGTCTGCAACTTGGGTAACAAATTTTTAATCAAGTTTAATGTTGTATATTCAATCGTTATTGGTCCTTATTCTTCTATTCTCAAGATTTATGTTGTGTTCCTTAGACGTAGCAACGTTAATATTTTGATAGATGATTAGAAAAAGCACCAAAGAATGTGAAAGAGAGCACACATAAGGCATATTGATATGCATTTTAATTTTCATAGATTCAAATTACTTTCTATAGTTACTAATACATACTTATTCATGTAATTGTAGTTGAAGTTTGAGTTTTCCTATGACGATGATGATGATAAGTCGAAGAAAAAAAGTGGTTCACTTATGATGGTATGTGTTGGAGGGTGTAACACCCTATTTCTACCCGGCGATTATATTAAAATTAGAGTATTAAAATTTCAACCAACAAGTACACAAAAAAGGATGCTATATTTTCAACTTATAAAAACTTCATTTAATACATAACACCTTCGGTTCGGAAGAAACTAAAAACAACAACTTTTTATTTATCTTTGAAATCAAAATAAATTTTACAACTTCGTAGCGGATTTTCAATTATTCAACTAAACATTGTATAACTTGTTATTCAACTTAAAACAGCTTAACAACAACATAATCATACTGAAACAACTTAAAAACAACAACTAAAACAACTAAGCGTCCATTCCCAGAGTGTTACGTATCAGAGCACCGACACCGACTCGAACTAATGAAGATAACCATCTTCAGGCAAGTTACCTGCACATTACCAACATAGGGGTAACAATCAAACAGAAGGGGTGAGATATCGATAATTATAAACGATATATGATAAACAATATATAGATAAAGGTTTATACAAGTATCACCACATCACTACCACAACAACAACTTAAACAACTTATTACAACATAAACAACTTATCAACTTGGGCAACATATACGACGTAATCAACATAAATAGTGCAACATAGATACGACTCAACTATGCAAATGCATGTGGTACCATTTGGAGTAAATCTCCCAACTTAAATTTTTTGCCAGGTTATCGAGGCAATATAGGCATAAGCCTTCAACTTACAACTTAGAGCCAATCCAGGCCAACGTGGTGTGAGCAACAACTCCGACATAAAAACGCAAATGATCTACATAGCATGCACAACTTTACAACATAACAACGTACAACGTACAACACAACCAACTTATACAACTTGAACAACTTAAATCAACGTTGGCTATTGAGCCTCCAACTTGAACAACATAACAACTTTGACAACATAAAACAACTTAAACAACTTGAGCAACTTAAACGATATAATAAGTAACACAAACAACTTATAAGACATAGGCAACTTAAAATCAACTTTGACTTTTAAAACCATAAACATAACATCTTAGAGAATTTCCGTAAACCGGAATCATTTACCAACTCAACTGTACCTATAACTCAACTTTACAACATATTTTCGACAAAACAACGCAACCAAAATCAACTATTAAACCACCCGACTTACCCCGTCGATTTTCGTTAAATTTTGGGCAACTACGTTTTTCGCCTAATTCGGTTAAACCGACCCCGATTTTATCAGTCTGCGATTGTTCTGAGTTTGTTACAAAATTTGCCACTTTTTTTGTTTTTTGATAAATCTTATCTGCCATAAGAATATAAGTTTACAAATTTGTTTTCTGTCAAAGTTCCAAACTATTTTTCTGTCCAAAAACCAACACAGTTTTACTGCAAACATTTTGTTTTCTCATCACAATTGATAGTTAAGCATTCTGTGTCCCAACAACCTTAACACTAAATACTGATTTTAATCAACTTATGTAAACTCACTATATTGTAGAAAACATGGCAATGTAATGTTACCTCATTATTATTTTTCAAAGAATTCACAAACCATATAAAATAAAGAAAATATGCACTCAGTAAAATAAATGTGGTCCCCCTTCACAACAGGGTGGCTTGCACCACCCTCACCATTTCTTGTCATGGCATGCACCATGCTTATATTGGTAAATGTGGCTTCCGCCACTTTCCTATGTGGCACCCACCACATGGTTGCTTCTTCCTTTGGGTGACCGACGTCACCCGTGCTCTTCTGCACCAGGTTCAATGTTCCCAATTTGAATTTTCCAAAAAATATAAATCGCAAAAACATAAATAAAATCGACACTATACAGAACAACTCATGAACAACTCATAATCATAAAGCAATCAACAAATATATAGAATCGATCAACCAAATATTAACAACAACAAAAATACAATAATCAACATAATTTGACATTGACATCAACAAAACACAGCACATACAACCACCCAAACCTAGTATTATTTATAAAACCCGGTTATAAGGATCGAACCCCACCCTTACCTAGGATTAACGGTTGCTCTAATAATTTTCCAGTTAGTCTCCAAAGTTCTCCGATCGAATTTCCAACCCTTTGCCTCTATGACTCTTTTCTCTCCTCTTTCATCCATGGAGATTAGAAATACGAACATGCTGCCCTTGAGTTCCTGTCTTGACCAAAATTCAGCCTTTATCATCATCAATCCCGTAACTACTATTTGACCAATTTCCAGCATGAACTTCCAAACATCAAATGCATTTTTATTCTTCAATACCAAACTTATTGACACAAAATCATATATCAAATTGAAGGTAATTTCATAAGGTTTCCAGAAATTCAAGAACCGCTTTAATTAGAATTATGAGTAAAAAGTTATCAACTGTTTAGTGGAGGTTGTACTGTAAGTGCGAAAATGGAGATATGATCCTAAGTTCTTCTTTCTCCTTCTTTGCTCCCAAGCTATTTCCTCTCCTCTAAAACCCTTATTCTTCTCTAAGACTTTTTCTTCTATAACTTCCATATCCTATTCTCTTGCTACCAATTAACCTAATTTTCTTATCATATAATTATGTTATATTGGGCCTAAGTCATACACCCTCTTAATTGCTAATTTCGATGCAATCCAAGCTCATTAACCAACATGCTCCAATAATCGATAATATCACTTCTAATATTATTTCATCGACTTTTTGACTAATAATCTAACTTAACGGCTTAATTATTTGCAACATAAAATCAACCGAATAATAATTCGCAACTAACTACTTACTCCCGACTTAATAGATCAACTTTCGATTATCAACCAAATGGTCCAAACATTCCAATCAACATATCCAACAACAAACGAAGAATACTCCATATCGTTTTTCACAACTTATATCGACTTAAATAATTTAATTCGACTTAAACCAACTTATAACCATCAACATAATATTCCAATAAATTCCTCCATCAACACGAATCGACACAATTCCACACAAAACAACTCAAATTGACAAATATACTCAAATCAACGCGAATTACCACAACATACCACAATTATATTTAATTAAATAAACGGGCGTTACAGAGGGGGTTTAAATCACGACTCTCGCATGACTATATTAAGGATCCAAAGCCTGATCTCGAGCATCCGTGGGTGAGATATAGTCTTGTTCTTAAGAAGGATAGGAAAAAGTCTGTGAAGTCTCGTAGTTATAAGGATTTCCTAGTTAATACTAATTTTAATTTTTGTTAATTTTATTTTTATGCTCTATAGATACAACCATGCAAGTTAATAATTTTCCTATTTCTGTAATAGGTTAAAAATGAAACAGGAAAATTGAACAAGGAAAAAAACAAATACCCCCATAGATTGTCTCATGGGGGTTACAGAAAACTTAAGAAAACAATTATTAGTTAAAAAAAGAGAAAAATGAGATATGATTACTCTTTGAGTCGCAATCACAACCCATTTCCACCATCACAACATGATAAGTGGAAAAGGGCTCGACAAATACCAAGTATAAAGTACTCTTTAGATGCCTTAAGAGCAATCGTTGAGAAAATTAAAAGTAGGATTTGTTGTGCGTATGTTATATGTTATTTAAATTGCTTTGATAATTAACAATATATATCTTATCATGTTGTGTAAGAATCGTTGGTTGTGTTGGCCCTTAAAAGTTCTTTTGTTCCAGAACTACAATATGATATATTAATAGAGTCAATCAGAACAAATGAGCAATGGTGGGTGTGTCTATGGGGTTGGAGATGGCATCAACCTGATATTATTATATGGTA
>OZ014523.1:500674604-500823082 GCA_963966055.1 Lathyrus aphaca
AAAAGAGTTATATGTCGATGTTATACATTTCAGGAAGGTTTGTGAGAAATATCCATATATGTTGAAATATGTTGAAAGTACAATTCTGGACCAAAGGAAATAGGAGAATTTGTGTGCTTGGAACGATCAAGTTAGACACCTTGGAAATACAATAACTAATCAAGTTGATTATGACCATGCTAAATTGAAGAATTAGTTGGGAAATAATAAGGTTTACTTGTGTATAGATTGAGATTTTGTGAACCAAATGATTCAAAATTAGCATAACAAGATACATACATCATTTGGTCGTAGTATCACATTATTGGAACACAAATTCAAAGACAACAATCTTTATTCTCATTTGGTCAGCAACATGTCTCGAGCAGGACAAAATTATATTTTTCATGAAACTAAATTAGCCAAGAATGTAGGTTCTGATATCTCTAAGTGTGGTTGCACACTTATGAAAAGTTATGGTCTCCAATGTGCTTCTTTTATATATAAGAAGGTGAAACTTCATAGACCGATACAAATGGATGAAGTTTGTAGTACTCACTATAAAAGACTCAGATTTGATGATGATGGTATCATGAAAGACGATAATTCGAATATCTCTATCTTGACTGAATTGAAAGTGATACAAGAGAGATTTTTGAAAGCAAATGACAACGTGACTCCATATCAAATAACAATTAAGGAATATTACTTATCCATAAACCATATACTCTAAACCATTCTCTCAATCGATAAAAACAAAAGGTACTCTCATATGATGGTCAAACGAACACTGTGTGACAATTCAATAGTCTCATTCTTATTTTGAACAAGTTGATAAACATTTTCCTGATTCTCCAACTCTAAAATCTAAAAAAAAAACGTTTTCAAAGGAGATCGCATTATCAAACAACCTCAATCACCACCTCCACCAAAAAATTTCATTCAGTAAAGAGATGCTGATTTTTATGCACAATTACATTGAACAGATCATCAATGTTGAGGGTGACAATAACTACGATTTTTTAGTTGTTTCTACTTTACTCTGTAAAGGAGAAGAGGATCACACATTTGTCCGTCATCAACTTATCCAGGAATTAAACGACCATAAAAAAGCATACACATAACTATACACGACTCTTAAGCAATTTATGAATCTCTTGTTCCTTACCTTAGTGGACAGACATTAGAGGATACATGGATATAGTTCTCTAAAATGGGTCATCTCATAGCAATTGCGTATGATATAGTGTATCGTGTGGCTTTCAAAAACACGACACTCAATCCAAGCTCATTGGAAAATAGGACGTTTTATACCTCTGACATCATTGAAGTGGATAACTCATTCAACAACGAAAGTCGAGACTTGGCCGATTTTTTTATAGAACGGATACAAAAGTTCACCAAGCAGAGCGAGATTGAAAGAGAATCAAATAAACAAAAGTCAAAGGCGTTACCGCATATTGATTTAAACATTGACACATGTTTCGATTCATTTTAGTTTTTATTCAACAATGTATTGTATGTAATATTGTATTAATATTAATGATGTCTAATATATACATTTTTAAATGCAACCAAAAAATTCTACATTTTAATACATGTTCCGTTTCTGCCTGTTCCAGAATTTGCTTAAGTACTGAGTGGTTATGGAAATACATCTCTGGAATAACAAACTAGGGTGGTACTGGAGATGCATATCTGAAACATCCTATGGTATAATATAGAATTTATAAGATTCATATTTGTCTATAACTACTGTAAGTATGATGTTCTTGTATATGTTTCATACCAAAACACACTACACCAGAATGAACATCAATTGACATGTCACAAATGTCTAATTTAACTAGGGTTGTCAAAACGGGCCGCCCGCCACGCACCGTCAAAAGTCCGTCAAAAAAAGAGCAGGGCGGACATGCCCGCCAAGGTGAATTGTGCATGAAATTCAAGCCTGCCAAGGTGAATTGGGCATGAAATTCAAGTCCGCCCCGCCCCGCCGACGGGTTGGCGGGCGGTGGGCTTGCCCGCCTTCTTTTTTATTTTTTATTTTATTTCTTTATAAGCTATTTTTAAATTTCTTTTTTATTTTTATTTTTTCTATTTTTTTATAGCTATTTTTAAAATGTAAGAGATGAGTAATCAAACTAATGTGATTAACAAGAAACAAAGCCAACTATAAAGAGAAGTAACTTCAATGTTAGTAAAACTATTGTATCGCATATATGATAATAGCGAAATTCTTACTAGTTGAATATGTTCACTACATAATATAGTTTTGAAAATAGATGTATATGTTAAGAAATAGTGAAAACTACTTTGCATATAGTTTGATATATATGAATGTTCCAGTATATATAAATGGAATATAAATTTCACAATTAAAAATATTTACATATTATAATTGAAATATTAAATTAGAGTATTCTATATGTGTTACAGTATAACAATATCATGTGTTTTTTTCTCTGCACTGTGTATTATATATTATATATACATTGCATTATAAAAAAGTTGTCATTGCAATATTTTATTAGTTAGATTTTTTATACGCAATATAAATAAATATCCATATTGGTACTGTATACAAATTTACATACATTTTCTAAATTTTCTATATGGATGTATATAACAATAACTCATTTTAAATTTGAATTGGTTTACTATAATTTCATTTAAATTTGAATTATGACATGCATATAAATGCATATTACAATAAATTTAAAAGAAATTACAATCAATTTTTTAGTAGTTTTTGTTTCAAAAATTTTAGCGGGCTGGCGGGCAAACCCCACCCCATTATGTATTTCGCCCGCGGGGTTTTTTGTTTTAGCGGGGCAGACGAAATGGGTAGGCGAGCCAAAAATTCCAACCTAGCCCGCTATTTTTTGACGGGTGATGGGGCGGGCCCCGACCCGTTTTTCCACCCCTAAATTTAACGACGTGAAAACGTCAAGGAAATTTAGATTAATGAGTACACCCTTATTGTAGATCTGAAATACATACTATAGAATCTCCCACCATACTCTGACAATAAAAAAATTGTAAAGCTGGAGTACCATTCACCGTCAATTGACAACTAATAGAAGATTGACTTCAACAACTTTGAGTTGAAGACGAGTGCAATTTTAAGGGCTATGTTGAATACATTTTTCAATTCGAAACAAAAGTTCCAATCGAGTTGGATGCAATGATTTCGAGATCAATCAAAGATATTATAAAGATGTTCGAACGCCCTTCTAAATATTAAAATGCGATTTTCAATTTATGTTAACAATTACCAATGTAATATTTTGTTTTTTTTATGTTATCAATTGTAATTTTAATTTTCATTATGCATTACAACTTATTCCCTCTGCGTTTATTTATGCTTTTGCATTATCTGAAAATACATCTCCGTAATATTTAAGGAGATAAATTTTCAAGAGCAAACTAGACAGAAATCTGGAGCGTAACTTAAAGTCAGCTTAAATTATGTGTTTGAGATACGTCCGAAAATGCATCTCTGAATTCTAAAGATATTTTGAATTTCTCACAAGAATGTAGTAGTAATATATAAGGTTCATCAAGTAATTCCCAAATATACACTATGTCCAATCTTGGGCCTTACCTTTGGGCCCAATGTTTTAACAATACATTTATCGGAAAAACCCTAATCTTAAACTCCATTTTCTGCCAGCGTCTTCTACAGTCGTTCCTGCTCGTGAACCAGCCTCAGGTATCTCTCGCCCCTCAATCACTTTCCATCTTCTCTAACATTCCAGTCACAGTTCTTCACGCCGTTCTCGTTCCAGATCTTAACTCTGTACACTAATTTCGCTGTGAATTTTCCGATACACTGGTTATTTCAATTTCGTTTGTAAATTTTTAGAACGAATTTAGATATGTTAGACTCTGTCAGTACAGTAATCATATTCATGTTTTATGATATCTTTGTGATTTTTGATTGATATTTGAAGGTAAGCAATGGTGAAGCATAACAATGTTATCCCTAATGAACACTTCAGAAAGCACTGGCAAAACTATGTGAAGACATGGTTTAATCAACCCGCAAGGAAAACAAGAAGACGATTGGGTATTTTTCTAGTTACATTATTATTTTTATTCAGTTTTATCTATTGAAAATTGTTAGTTTTGGATTAGTGTTGATGGTTACTTGATTTCACTGACTTGTTGTGGATGGTTTGTTGATCAGCTCGTCAGAAGAAAGCTGTTAAGATTTTCCCCAGGCCTACTGCTGGACCTCTCAGGCCTATTGTTCATGGACAAACTCAGAAATATAACATGAAACTTAGGGCTGGTAAAGGATTTTCTCTTGAGGAATTGAAGGTATAATTTTTTTCGAGTGGCTTGTGTCCTTAATTTATGTAATTTTTCTTTATGTGAATTTATAGGATCTCCATCTGATGATGTTATGCTTTATTATATGCTTATATACATTATATAAGCAAATAATGTTGGATAAACTTGAAGTGCTTGAGTGCATCATGTCTAGTATTTTCACGTTCTTATTAGCGGTATCGATACATAGAAACTGGCTTTCATTTTATTTTTTCTTTTAATTTCATTTCGTACAGAATAAATAGATGTTATGTCGGTATTTTCTGTTTGCTGTTTATCTGCTACTGGTATCAATATCAATACATTGATTTGTATTTGCAAAACACTCTTAATTCCAGTTCAAGACATATGTAAATTGGACCAACCTGACCATATGGAGTAGCACTGCCCGTATATGGTTGGCTAGCCAACTTAGTAAAGAGTTTTGCCTTTAAGCTCTATTGGCTGGCCCTAACTCAAATTGAATCGTAGAAACCTTGACCATCAAGGGCTAGGACTGGTATATTATCCATGCTTTTTTGGCCTCTAGGTCTTGAAATCATTGAGTAAAGACCTTAAAAGTTTGTTGGATAAGCATGTAGTACATATAACTATATGTTGTAGCTTTGATGTTCTTCTTTACTTTATCTATCTAATTGATATACAGAATGCACAACTAATATTGTAACTTTGATGTTCTTCTCTAACTTTATCACTCTATCTATCTGTTTATATATTTCTTATATGTTACATTGTAGGCTATTGATAAGCATGTAGTACAAATATAACTATATACTCTAATTTTGATGTTCTTCTGTAACTATATGTATTTGATCGAATATATCTTAAATGTTACATTGTAGGCTGCTGGCGTTCCCAAAAAGCTTGCACGAACTATCGGCATTTCTGTTGATCATCGCCGTAGGAACCGATCCTTGGAGGGTCTGCAAGCCAATGTGCAGAGGCTGAAAACATACAAGGCTAAGTTGGTCGTCTTCCCAAGACGGGCACGCAAGGTCAAGGTAAGCTGCAGTTATATGCTTTAAATATAACTGCCTTTTCTTAATTTTGATACCACTGCTGATAATTATTAAAAAGGAAAAGCTGTATATTTTTCTTAATTTCTTATGCCTGTTTTATATTTGCAGGCTGGTGATTCTACTCCCGAGGAACTTGCAAATGCCACACAGGTTCAAGGTTCCTACTTGCCAATTGTGAGGGAGAAGCCAGCTGTAGAATTGGTTAAGATTACAGATGAGATGAAGGCATTTAAAGCTTATTACAAGCTTCGTCTTGAACGAACAAACAAACGCCATCTTGGTGCCAGACTGAAAAGGGCTGCAGAGGCAGAGAAGGAAGACAAGAAGTGAAAACTTCAGGAAGTCTTAGTTTCTAATTCATCCACATGATGATTTTTGTTAGACAATTTTTGTTTGAGATTCTCTTTATTAAGAAAATGCTTAGTCTTAAACATGGATCTCCATGGCTATTGTTATTTTGTGAACTTTGGTTATTCAAGTTTGTTGGTTTAATTATCAAAATCTGGTCTAGCTACTAGTCTTTTTCTGCAAACAAAAATCTTTTTAAAATTAAGAATTCTTGCTGGTGTTCTCATAATTAAGAATAACCAAATATTTATTGCATAAAATATCAGTGGTTATGAAGAGCATATATATTTTTCTTCATGTTTTTCTTGTATTTTTTTCTTCTTCTTTTGTTCAAAACCCAATTTTTAAGTTAGATCTAGATAAATCTGAGTTCGTATTTGGTCTTCTTTTCTACAGTACAAGTTTTTTATTCACTTAATTGCTTGAAGAAAGGCAAACCACTTCATAATTACGTTTTATGTGTTAACTTGCCATCTCAGTTCAAGATACTCATGAGAATTCCTAGATATTGTATTTGCAAAGTTTTTCTTTAATGGGTTATCATTCTTGTGCCGTCTGTATTGTTAAATCAAGAATTATTTCAACTTGAGCTAGGTTATCCTCTCCTTCACCTGATGTTATATTGTTTATATAATAAAATTAAGTAACAGTCAACAAATATAAACGATTTTAACATTAGATAACATTCTCTTAAACGAGAAGATGTTAGAATTAGTTGACTTAATAGGACTTATCAATTAAACAACACTAAAAAAATTTAGTAGCAAGGAGCGATGCCTCGGTGGTGTGTAGAATGGGAATATGGAAAATAAAGAGAAGTGGAAGAAACATGCAAAGTGAAAATGGAAAGAGAAGTGGAAGAGGGAAAATGGAAAATGAAGAGAATTGGAAGAAAAATGCAAAGTGAAAATGGAAAATAAAGAGAAGTGAAAGAAACGTCCTGAACTTCTTGTGTCAGATATACTCTACATAAATAGTCGAGCAAGACTAATTTCTACATGCCACATTATTTCAAGAGTAGGACTAGTGTTGCATCATTTGAATTCAATTAGTAAATTGACATTTTTTCTTACAATCCATTTATCATCACAAGAGGACACGTGATGGTTCAAGTTTGATGAGTTATATAAGTTTCGAATAATTGAATTCATTACCTGTATTTTAGATGAATAATAGTACTTTTAATATTTTAAGTTATTTTGTGATATTTTGTAAATGAGCACAATAGGTATTTTGTCTGGATTTTACTTGATTTTTAGCGTGCATGCTCAATTCTTATAATGAATAGTGGTAAGACAATGCCCAATTGTTAATTCCCAACATACTTAAGTATTAGAAATTTTTGGTTGAAGTCATGACACCTGAGCAGTAACTAAAAGTAAAATAGATTCTAGAAGTTAGGATACATGTTGAGATGACATTGAACATATTAGGAGAACAAGTTGCATGAAAGAATGAAAGATGTTAGCCCTATTCAGTGTACTATCAAGTACCAGTTCCAAAAAGGAAGTTTGCTTTATTCTTGGGACAAAGTTAATGGATAAAATTACGCCGGTCGAAGGAAAAAAACGAGAGCTATAAATAGGAAGAAAACCCTATATTGAAAGATGGTTGGAAACAAATCTATAAAGTGAAGAAATGAACAAACCAAAGTTGCTGATCTGAGCTGATCAGGAGGGACTTTCCAGTAGTGAATTAGGGGGAGTGTATCTGCAAGGTACTCCGATGTCAAAGTGAGAAAGTGTTTACGGAGTACAAGTACATAATAGTTAAAAGTAGAATATAATAGAATATCTGACTCTCTAGTAAAAGAGGGTATTTATAGTGTGCCCTCAGCGCTGGGCCAAGATTCTTCTCATGGGCTGTATTATCTAGACCCAAGGAAGAACTGCCAAGGACTGCGTAGGAGCAGATAAGACCTAGCGTGTGGGTTTCCCCTCTTTCTTCCTTTTCATTTCTCACGTCTCCTCAAAAGTTGGTCGGACGCTCTTAGATTCTCACCGGAAAACTCATCGTCGTCGTTACAACAACCATCATATCTCCGTCGGCGAACCATGTCAAGTAAGTTCCCTCTCATTCTGGTAATTAGTAGGTTTTAATTGCATTTGTTTCCTGGTAGTTTCATCCACTGGTGAGGTCGGGGAGGCCTCTCCTCGGTAAGTTCATAAGAATTTGCCAGTGGAAATTCCCTAAATACCGTCGAGGAGGGCCCTCATCGGGTGTAAATCTAGGGAATTACGATGAATGTCACGAACATCCTTTGAATTCAGGATGGATGTTTCGGGCACCTTTTGAATTTAGGACGAATACTCCGAGCATCTTTTGAATTTATGATGAATACTCTGGGCATCCTTTGAATTTAGGATGAATATGTCGGACGCCCTTTTGAATTTAGGATGAGTGTGTCGAGCGATTACTTTCCTGACTCTGGTCCTCGCCCTTTCACTTGAACTACGGTGGAAGGATGAATTTGATGCGACGTCGAATTCACCAATTTCCTTTACTTTTCAAGTAACGTGGATCTGCACAGAATAATCGAGGATGTCGATGTGGATGACATCGAGATAAAGGTAGACGAGGAGGAAGCGGACAACCAAGAACGTGACGCGGGCAGAAGTAGGTCCACTGCTCCCGGGGCGCCTGATTTGTCCTGGGTCGGGGAGGAACCCCTTGAAACGGGTTCATGCTTCGTGCAAGATCACCGTACCGCCCATACAAACGTCGAGGACTTGGCCCCGATGACAGGGCGACCTACAAGAAATTGGTCGCTTACGTCCAGAGTTTTACCCCTTACCCCTGCGTGGATCGGATGGACAATCCCGTCTTATCTGGCGACGAGGAACCTCTCTTTGAAACTCGACTAATCAACACCAAGGTCGTGCTCAGGTGTAGGACGGACGAGGAGTCCCTCTGTCTTTTTGGTAGTTTATGTTCGTTGTTCTTTTGTCTTCGACCATTTTATTTGATAATAACTTGTGTTTTTCTTTTTGCACCTGCCATGCTTAGTCGTAAAGACCGTGTCCTGAAGCTGTTGAACAAAGGCACGAGCAAAGCTTCAAAGAGGTCAGCTAAGATCCGCGTCCGCCAAGTCGTTGCTGACGATGTGGCTGGTGGTTCGGGACCCCCACACCTCCCCCTCATTCTCTTGTCGTGGTGACGTCTGTCAGCCCTGCCTCTGAGCGAGGGATTCCTCCTACTAAAGGCCAGTGTGCTGAGGGTTCGCTGGTCGGTGCTGCTGTGGAAGAGGACATGTCCGAGAACTGGGAGACTTATCTCCTGCCATCTTCAATGGGAGGTTTTCAGCGCTGAAGGTTCTGTAGGGGGTCAAATGTTGAAGTCAAGGAGATCCTAGATCTGGATAAGGCAACCAGCCGAAGAATTTGTCTCAAGACATTGCTGTCATGATCAGGGTTATGAAGACGACCTTGGTCTTGTCCGACAACACCTGCCCGCGGTCTGAGCTAGAGATCGTAAAAGAGGCACTGAAATCGGCAGAGATTAAGAAAGAGCAGCTCTCGCACAACTTCTTCAACTACGAAGAGAAGTATCAACTCTAGGAGGGGTTGATGATCGAATTGGGGGAAGTCAGGCTCGAGCGGGACGCCCTGTTGGACGAAAACAAAAAGCTCAAGGACAAAGAGGCTGGGTTCAGTGAGACTGTCGAGGAAAACCGACATCTACGCTTGATGGTGGTGGAGTTAGAAAGACTGGTTGCACATGCGGATGAGGAGGGCGAGGAGGATAAGGCCTTGGAGACTCAGGTCGACCTGATCTTCTGGATCCTGATGCATGAGAGCGACTGCGTGGAAACCCTCAAGGTGGGATTCAAAAACGCTGTCGAGCAGCTTAAGGTCGTCAACCCCGTGGTGGACCTTGTGAATGAGAGAACTACTTTCAACTATGATGTGGTTGATGGGAAGATTGTATGCCCGGTCGGGTATTCAACTGAGGATGAAGAGGAAGAGGGCGAGGAGGGTGAATAGCTATGGCCTGCGTGCCATTGTGATTTTGTCGGTCCATGTGTCGTTGTTGTTTTGCTGTCCTACGTGCCATTTTTGTTTTATTGGCCTGCGTGCCATTTGCTTTGTTTGTATTTAGGTGTAGTCCCCCCTTTTGTATCCTTTGCGCATGCCAGTTTTTGGTTGGCTTATTAAATGAAATGATTTTTATTAAGTGATTTTTGTAAGTTAATTGTATATGTGAACAGTTGTTGCTCGACTTGATGGACTCTTCAGTTTAGTGAGCCAACAAGATTGCGGGTTTTACGTCCGCAGATCGACGAGACGAGGGCCGCGATTGAGTCCCTGATCCCGTGGCTTGGGCTTTAACATCATGAGCTGGGTGCCCTGCCAACATGGTACTGCGATAGGGGAGTTCGTTTAAAGTATCCTCTATCGAGGAGGGTCGTGCCCATCTCTCTGGGTTGTAGGCCCTCCTTTTGATTGAAATGGAGGATCATGGTCGTACCTTCCATGCTCTCGTGGGCGCGTTGTTTCCCTGGTCAAGTCGTGGTCATGCGGGTTGTCTAGCTTAATACTACTTAAATTTTTTAGCGTTCCAGGGTTAAACAAGTTCTTTACCTTGTAGGTTTTCGAGGTAGTATGCTTCGTTATCTGTCTTGGCTTGAACTCGATATGGGCCTTTCCAGTTAGCAGCTAACTTGCTTTCTGGTGGATTCTTCTGATTCTACCATAGGACGAGGCGGCCAACCTGGAATTCTCTTTTAATGACTCTTGTGTCGTGGCAAAGAGCCACTTTTTGTTTTAGGGATGCTTCTCGAAGAGCCGACTCATATCTTATTTCCTCGACGAGGTCGAGTTCCACTCATAAGGCTTCGTCGTTCAGCTTCTCGTCTAGGGATGCTTCTATTCACCTCGAGGGTTCTCAAATTTCTACTGGGATGAACACCTCAGTTCCGTAGGGACGCTTCTGCTTGGCCGCTAGTCTAGGGATGCTCGACGGATGTGAACTGCTGTTTTGTTCCTAGGTTGGCGACGAAATCTTGGAACTTTATGTCCATGAACTGCGTCCCGTTGTCGGTGACGAGGACCTAGGTTATGCCAAACTGGGCGAGGATATTTCTTTTGAAGAAACAAATTATATTTTGCGCTGTGATTTTAACTAGGGCTTCAGCCTCAATCCATTTTGTGAAGTAGTCGACGCCGACAATGTGGTATTTGTTCTGGTAAGATCCGATCACGAAGGGTCCAAGGATGTCCATCCCCCACCACGTGAAAGGCCACATGGATGGTAGAGTCTTAAGTTCGTTGGAAGGGGCGAGGTGCATGTCCTTCGTTGAAGGACATCAGCCCCGAAGATCCCGCGAACTGGAAATGTCTTGCTCCTCGGGAGACAGACCAAATATGTCATTGTTTCCTGGGGAAGCAATTTACTATGTACGAATTTGCCTTCCGAGAAGCGAGGGTCAGGCTGCCCTTCAACGATTTTCAGATGAGGGTTTTTAGGTGGCTTAGATTGGCGCTCTCGCAACTGCATCCAAACGCCAACGCTTTTATCCGGGCGTTCGAGCTAGTTTGCTGTTTCCTTGTCGTCGGGTTCACTTTGCCCCTCTTCTTCCACATATTCCACCTGCAACGGGCGGGCGCCCAGGGACGTCTCATTTGGGTGTCTCTAAAGTAGCCAGTGAGATTATTCAAGACTTATGTCGATTCTGCCTGACACTTTATGGGGTGATGGTATACGGTGAATCCGATCACTCGTTTTGCTCTGAACTCCCTTTACTACTACAAACGAAACGCCGATGGTGAGGAGAAGCTTATATCGAGGATCCCCTTGAGATGGCAGTCCGACCATTTCAATCTATCGACCAGCCACTACCGGGTCAAATTCTCGAGCATGGGGGTCGAGGATAGACTGGCCTACAAGAGGTTGGTGGAGTATGTACAGAGCTTCAACCTGGAGGTCTGGGTGGACCAACGAAACAACCCCTGCGTCGACGAGGTCGGGATGCCTATTCATGAACCCCGTCTCATAAACACTAGGGCTCTGCTCGCGTGTGATACAGACGAGGAGGCTGTTGAGTTATTGCGTAAATCTTTCTGATTTGTTTTCTTTTCTTGATCTTGTGCCCGTTCAACTAATCTTTTTCTTTGTTTTTGTTTTGCAGGAACTATCCCCGCCCATTGCGAACGAGTTTTTAAGCTGGCGAACCAGGCTGGGGCCCCGGACAGGGTCCCAAAAAAGAAAAAGAAAGTGGCGCCTCGTGTCCAAGAGGTAGCTGCGGAGCACGGGGTAGGCATCTCAGGTATTGCTAGCCCGGTAACCAACTCCCCTAAGCCTGATCAACAAACTTCCATGATCCAAATATGGGACAGTCCTCCTCCCTCCACCTTTCCTCTACTAAAGCGGAAGCATCTGGACGGGGCTCTTTTTCGGTCTGCGGCTGTGGGGGTAAACGAATCTGGTGCCCCTGGGAGTTATCTGCTACCTCCTTGCTACCTGGAGCGGGAGTTATTTAGGCCTGAGGGTTCTATCGTGGTGGCGGCGCCCGAGGCGAGGGCCATTTTGAATCAGGATGCATATGCCAGGCGGAAAGACCTGGCCGGGGACTTGGCCGCTGTTATCCGGGTGATGGAGACCGCCATGGTCCTGTCCGAGACTGCCGTTTCTACAGCTTCTTTAGAGGATGCCCTCTTGGCTGCCCGGACTGAGAAGGATAAACTGTCCAAAGATTTATCCGACTACAAGGAGAATCACAAGCTTCAAACAAGGCTGAAGTCGAAGTTGGAAGAACTGAAGCTCGAGCGGGACACTCTGAAGGCCGAAAAGCAGAGTTTGGAAGATCAAGCCGTCGAGCTTAAGAAGGCGGCTGAGGAAAACATGCAGGTCCGTGCCCGAGTTGCTCTGCTCGAGGGTACAATACTTCCTCGGGACGATGAGACTGATGATGAGCTTGCCCTTCACACCCGGGGCGAGTTGGTTGGTCACATCCGCGAACTCAACAAAGAATTAGTTGTGATGTTCAAGGATGGGTTCAACAACGCCACCGAGCAGCTCAAGGTGTTGAACCCGGGGCTTGTGACAGAGGGGTCAACCCATAACTACTGTGTGGCCGACGGGGAGATTGCGTGCCCCTTTGAAGCCGAGGAGGAAGAGGAGAATGATGGTCGTGAAGAGTAGCTCCGGGCGGAGTCTTCAAGATTTTTTATTTTTTCCGTTAGTCTTTTTGCTGGGCCTGCGTGCCTGTACTTATGTAATGGCCTTCGTGCCTGTTCGTTTGTAATGGCCTTTTGTGCCTGTTCGTATATTAGCCTTCGAGCCTTTTTTTTGTAATGGTTTATTGGTCGATTTTGACCGTTCTTATTGAATTTTTCGTTGTTAAATTGTTTTCGTTATTTTTTTTAACTGTTCTTGCTCGACCTCGTTGGGCTCGTTGGTTTGGGGATCCGACGAGGTGGCGAGCTTTGTGCTCGCCTTGAATCGAGGTAGGGTTTGCGATCGGAAAACTCTGACCTCGGGGCTTGGACTTTCCCATCGCGAGCTGGGTGCCCTGCCGACGTGGTACTGCGATGTCGGGGCTCGTCTTGAGGTGTCTGGCGTCGGGGAGGGTTGTGCTCGCCTCTGAGGGGCGTTTATCCTCCCTTTCGTTTAGTGGTGAAGAGCGTGGTCGTACCTCCGATGTCTCCCTGGGTTGTATTTAGCTATAGTATTGTTTAAGTTTTTCTGCATTCCATGGTCGAGCAAGTTCTTCGCCTTAAATGTTTTCCAGATAATAGGCCCCATTGCCTGTCTTATTGCAGACGCAATACGGGCCCTCCCAATTGGCGGCCAATTTGCCCTCTCTTGGGTTTTTTCTGGTTTCATCTGAGGACCAAGCTGCCCACCTGGAACTCTCTTTTTACGACCTTTTCATCGTGGCACAAAGCTATTTTTTTCCTGAGGGAGGTTTCCCTAAGGGCTGCTTCGGAGCGGATTTCGTCGACGAGATCCAGCTCGACTCGAAGTGCCCCGTCATTCATCTCTTCGTCGAGGGGTGCTTCTACGAGTCTCTTCGATTCTCGAATTTACACTGGGATGACTACTTCGGTGCCGTATGTCAGTCTAAATGTAGTCTCCTCGGCCGTGGAGTGTGGCGTTGTGAGGTATGCCCAAAGGACGCTGTGTAGTTCCTCGACCCATGCCCTCTTTGCCTCGTCGAGTCTGCGTTTCAATCCGCGCAGGATTACCCTGTTGGCCGCCTCAGCCTGTCCGTTAGTTTGAGGGTGCTCTACGGACATGAAATGTTGTTTGGTGCCTAGGCTGGCGACGAAGTCCTGAAATTCTCCGTCCGTGAATTGCGTTCCGTTGTCGGTGATGAGGACTCGGGGTATACCGAAACGTACGAGGATGTTTCGTTTGAAAAATCGAAGAATGTTCTGTGCCGTTATTTTGGCCAGGGCTTCTGCTTCGATCCACTTGGTGAAGTAGTCTACCCATACAATGAGGTATTTGTTTTGATAAGAGCCGGTCACAAATGAGCCGAGGATGTCCATGCCCCACCTGACGAAGGGCCAGGGGGAGGAGAGCGTTTTTAGCTCGTTGGGAGGTGCGAGATGCATGTCGGCGTGTCATTGGCATTTGTCGCATTTTTTGACGTGCTCTTTGGAGTCGTGTTGCATAGTCGACCAATAGTAGCCTGCTCGCAGGGCCTTACGCGCTAGTGACCTTCCGTCGGGATGCTAGGCGTTGATTCCTCGATGCATTTCCCCCAATATGTCGGGGACCTTTTCCTCCTCGACGCATTTGAGTAACGAGATGGAGAGTCCCCTTCGGTAGAGTTTCCCTCGAGGAGGATGTTTGAGCTTTCCCTCCTCTTAGTCACAGCTGCCTCCTTGGGGTCCGCGGGGAGTTTGTCTTTCGTGAGATAGTTGTAGATGGGTGTCATCCAACAATGATCGTCCCCGATCACGTTTACCTCAAGCGGGGGTGGTGGCCTTTCGGTACTCGGTCGATGAAGGATTTCCTGGATTACTGATTTGTTTCCTCCCTTCTTCCTCGTGCTTGCGAGTTTCGACAGGACGTTCGCCCGTGTGTTGTGTTCGCGTGGCACGTGTTGGACCTCCCACTTCTCGAATTTTTCGGGCCTTTCTCTTACCAATGCTAAGTATTCGATGAAGTTGTCGTTCTTGGCTTGGTATTCTCCTCGTACATGTGATGCTAGGAATTGAGAGTCTGTTGATATCTTCACTTCCTTTGCCCTTAGGTCTTTAGCTAATCTTAGACCTGCGAGGAAAGCTTCGTACTCGGCTTGGTTGTTGGAAGTCGGGAAGGCTAATGCAATTGAGACCTCGATCAGGATTCCGTCCTTGTTTTCGAGGATGATTCCTGCGCCGCTTCCCGCCGGGCTAGATATACCGTCGACGAAGATCGTCCATTTGTGGGCGCCGTCCGTTGGCTTCGGGATGTGCGTCATTTCTGCGACGAAGTCAGTCAGGGCCTAAACTTTCAGAGCTTTCTTGTTCTTGTATTGGATGTCAAATTCAGAGAGTTACAACGACCATTTCAGCATTCGGCCGACCATGTATGTTCGACCGAGGAGCTGTTTTATCGGTTGATCGGTTCTCACTTTGACCGTATGGGCGAGGAAGTAGTGATGTAGCCTCCCCGTGGCATTTATGAGGGCTAACACGACCTTTTCGATTTGTTGGTATCTGAGCTAGGGGCCTTTGAGTTCCTTGCTCGTGAAGTATATAAGCTTTTTCCCTTCATCGGTTTCTCTGATGAGAGCGGCGCTGACGGTCTCGGTTGCCACGGAAAAATATAGGTACATGGTTTCCCTTTCCAGTGGTCGGGACAAGACCGAGGGTTCGAAGAGTGTTTTCTTTAGATGGAGCAGTGTCTATTCTCATTCGTCGGTCCATTCAAAGGTGGCTTCTTTTCGGAGGAGTTTGAAGAAAGGTAAGGTGTGCTGGGCGGATTTGGCGACGAAGCGGGAGAGTTAGGCGAGCACCCCGTTGAGGGATTGAATGGATTTTTTTGACTCCGGGGTCGGGAATTCCGAGAACGTGCACTTCTCAGGGTTAAACCGCATTTTGCATTGCCTCACCTGCTCGAAAACCTTATGGAGGTGTCATGCGTGGTCGATCTCCTCGTGTGATTTGACGATCATGTCGTCCATGTATACTTCGAGCATGTCCCCGATTTCTCCTTGGAAGACTTTGTTCATCATGCGTTGGTACGTGGCCTCGACATTCTTTAGCCCGAAGGGCATTACGTTGTAATAGTAATTGCCCGCCGGGGTCATGAACGCCGTGTGTCTCTTGTCCGTGTCCGACATAGAGATTTGGTTATATCCACTATATGCGTCCATGAAGGACAAGAGTTTGAAACCTGCAGATTTGTCGACCAGTTTATCTATGTTAGGGAGAGGGAAAACATCTTTGGGACAAGCCCTATTAAGATCGGTATAATCAACACACATACGCCATTTTCCATTATTTTTCTTAACGAGGACTACATTAGAGAGCAAGGTTGTGTACTGGGCTTCAGAAATAAAATTTGCCTCTAAGAGGTCTTTTACAGCTCGCTCGACAGCCTCCGCTTTCTCGGGAGACTGTTTGCGCCAACGCTGTGCTACGAGCTTAATCTCCCGGTCTAAAGCTAACTGGTGGCAGGCGACCTCAGGGTCGAGGTCGGGCATCTTCGCGGCGTTCCATGCGAAGAGGTCAACGTTCTCCTTGAGGCAGATCGCGAGTTGCTTCCTTGTTTCATCGGGCATGCCCGTACCTATCTTCACTGCTCTGTCGGGGTCGTTGCCCAGTAGGACGAGCTCGAACTCTCCATCTGGGACCGGGCAGAATAGGTGCGTGGGAGCTTGCCCCTCGACGGGTCCCTGTTCTTCAGCTTCGTCCTTACTGATGCGGCAATCGAGGTCGATGACATTGATTCCCTAGGGGGGAGGCTCTTCAACCCTGGATTTCTTATTGTTTTTGGTGTTGATTGTGGACTATCCTTTTACTGCAGCATTGTAACACCTTCGAGCGGCCTCGATGTCGCCGTGGATTATAACCACGCGGCCCAGTTTGATGTAGTATTTCATCTTCAGGTGAATGGTGGATGGGACCGCCGTCAACTCAGCCAGGGTCGGGCGACCGAGGATGCAGTTGTAGAGGGAGAGGCACTCTATGACCAGGAACTGGATCTTGACTTCTCTGGCCGTTTCTTGCTCTCCGAAGGTGACGTTGAGCTCGACGTGACCCCACGACTTTGTCGTGCCCCGTTGAACCCTTGGAGGTCAGATCCGACGTAGGGAGATAGGTTGGTCTTGTCCAACTTTAGGGTTTTGAATAGGTGGACGTACATGATGTACACCAAAGTGCCTTGGTCGACCAGGATACGTCGAACGTCAAAGTGTTCCATCTTGGCTATTATCAGTAGCGGGATGCCCGAGTTGGGGGAATCGCCCAGAAGCTCCTCTAGGAAAAAGGATATCAGATTGGACTTGCTTCGATACTTTGTCAATGTTGCCTTTTGCTCAGGCGCAGTCAGTAGGAGTTCGTCGAACTTGCGTTTTACTGAAAGGGCAGCGTTTTCACTGTTCATCCCCCATGATATGACAAGAGCGGTTGGGAAGTATTCCCAGGGGCTGAGGGCAGTGCTTCACCCTTATGGTGATGAGTCGGGGAGGATGAAGTCCTCTGGGCGTGATATGCACATGGCCACTTGATAAGAAGAGTCGTCGGGGGGTGTGTCCTTGCGGGGCCTCTTCTTTTCTTGCTCTTCGTTCCTGGGAGTTTCGTTCTTCCTAATGTACTGTTTGCAATGGCCCTCTTGGATCAAGATTTCTATTGCATCCTTTAGGTGGACACAGTATTCAGTCACGTGCCCATGGCTTCTGTGAAACCTGCAGTACTTGGATTTGTCCGTGTGGGGCTTGGGTGCAGAAGGTTTGGGAAACCTCACCCTGCCCTGTTTGAAGTAGGAGTTGATGCATTCGGCGAGAATGCGCTCGCGGGGAGCTGTCAACAACGTATACTCGCTATATTGGCCCGCGGGTCCTCTTCCTTCACGGGGCTCGCGGGGCTTCTCCTCCCTTCGCCTATCTCCATTGCGATGGGGAACGTTGGTCTCCTCGCGCTTGGGATAGTCGGTCTCCCCGACGTTGCGACTGCTGCGAGCGTTGTGGGCGACCTGTTTTTCTTCATATCTAATGTAAGCTTTGGCTTTATGCAGAAGGTCGTTCAGGGTGCGGGGAGGTTCTATCCCGATTGCCCTGCTAAGTTCACTTCTGGGCAGGAGTCCCCTCTCGAGGAGGTATTTCTTCATGTGTTCCGTGGTGTCCACCTCGACAGCCTCTTGGTTGAACCGCCCGATATATGAGCACAGTGTTTCATTCTTCCTTTGCACTATGACTTCGAGGGTCGCCTCGGTCTTGGGATGGCATCGGGAGGCTGTAAAATGCCTCGTGAACATGGATTTCATGACCCTCAAGGATGTGATGGACTCTAGGGCCAGACTTTTGTACCAGGCCATGGCTCCCTTCCTGAGAGTTGTTGTGAATAGTCTGCATTTGAGATGCCCGGTGATGTCATTGTGATAGTCGAGCATTGCATTAATGTTGTCGACGTGATCGTCGGGGTCAGTGGTCCCATCGTAGATGGCCAAATTCAGGGGTTTCTCCATGCCATTGGGTAGTGGAGCCTCCATTATCATCCGCGAGAGGGGGAAATGTGGGTCTTCTTCATCGCTCCTCAATGGGGAGAGTTCATAATTACCAGGGCTCTGGTCGTACCTTGGTGAGGCCCCTGACCGGTCAGTCTCATGACGTACTCGTGACCTACTTTTGTTGGGTTCCGGGGAGCGTCGTCCCCGACGCGGAGGGGAGCGTCCCTGCTTCTTCGCAGCTTCTGGACGTTGCAGCGAATATGTTTCAGGGAGATAACGTATTGATGATAGTGATAAATGTAACACCCTTTCTACCCACAAACATAATTAATCATATTATTTAATAGAATCAGAGTTCGACAGGAAATTGCATCACATTTTTGACATAACAACATATAAACAACATGTATGTGTCCTGTCCCGTAACACGGGTTGCAACTTTTATTCATAATTAAAATAAATCCTCAATTCATGGCAGCGAATCTTTATTCAATATCTTAATCATCAAGATAAAAAGAATTCAATTATAAATCAAACATCATTTTCAAGTCTAAAAACAACCGAAACAACAATATAAACCAAGCGTTCCCCGGTGTTACCTGATACAAAGCAGGACACCACCTAGACTCTATAACGACAAGAGACGCACTCCAAGCTACCTCAAAATCTCCAACTAAGCTTCAGAATCTGCAGTATTCGATAATAGATCATCACAATCGGCAGGCAGGGTGATTAATCTAAATTCAATAAAAATAATACAAGACTGAATCATAAGAACAAATAATCCTACAACAGCTACAACGAACTGACCCACATTTAATCATCAACAATACATATCATCAAACAACAAATGCGATCATGCTATGCCACTTTGAATGAAATGCAACATCATAAATGCATGTGGTACCGGTTTTAACATGTGATGGACACTGGCCATCTACTCTCCACCAGAGAGCAGAACATAATGAACAATAACTCAATCCACACAATCGGATTGAAGCCTAAATTCAACATAGGGGATGCCATGAATGCAAGATACACAAAACAACAACAACATCATCATCATCATCACCATCTCTCATCAATACGTGTATCAACATTCATCATTTTCATCTACATAATTTTATTCATACTATCATTTCATCATTTCAGCATTTCTACTACATATTCATCATTTTATATCATAAAGTCACTATTACTATTAAGCCTAACATACTTAAATATGTAATAATTCTCCAGCAACAACATAACAATATGGCACGAAAGATCAGACATCAAAATCAGCAACATAAGAAACATTATTTTCTGAAATTACAATGCTCGCTGAGCGAGGAAACTTGCTCGCTAAGCGACGAACTCCCTGACTCTGTCGCTAAGCGAGCTCCCGCTCGCTAAGCGAGAAACACGATTCTCAGGAATTAAACCCTGCGCTTTCTTCAGAACCCAACCACACCCAGACCTCTCTAAACCTCATAAAACCCCAGTAAAACAGCAGAAAACATCCAAATTACCACATTATCATCATGAATTCATCATTATTAACAACATACAACAACTAATTATCACTAATCTCCCAACAATTGCCCGAAAACTTAGGTTTTCGTCCAAAAACCCCTAATTCTCATAAAACGTTCCTATATTATGATTATTGAACAAGAATTCTCCCCATACCTTAATCAATGCAACTTTCTCTTTCTCTTTGTTCAAAATCTCTCTTTGCCCCCTTGTTCTTTTGTTCTCCAGAGCAACCTTCCACCCATAAATACGATTATGAGAACTCTTTGATCGTATTTTCTATTATCATAAACTACTTAAAAGACAACCTTGTCCCTTAGACCTCCAAACTCTTTTATTCTATTCTATTCTCTTTTCTTTTATTATATCATCATCCTAAATAAAATAATTCTTTATTTTCCACAAAACACCACTTATTTCAACTTATTCATAAATAATTGTTTAATTAATTAAATTATGAAATTATGGCATTACAATAAACAAAAATACCAACAAAAAATTATAAATAAATAAAATTGTATTGTTTTAATGCTTTTAATTATTAATTAATTAAAAATTATGTTATGAAAACATGATATTTTTTTTTTGGATTTATTTTGTATTCATGTAATTAAAATTAAAATTAAAATTTGATTTGATTTTTTTTAGATTTTAAAAACATTAAAGATAAATATTTGTTTTATAAAATTATAATTAATAATATTTTATTATAAAAGATTTAAATTATGTGACACTCAATCAAATTGAGTGTCATGTTATTAAAAATTGCCATCAATTTATAAACGGACTAAAATCCTCAAAATCTTAAAATAAAAGAATTAAAATTTCAGATTTTAAAATAAGACCAAAAACCAAAACAATAAATAATAGAGGGACCGAAGTACAATTTACTAACCAGTAACCACCAACCAATCTACGTATATCCTTATGAAGAGAAACTAAGGCCACTTTAGGGTAAAAAATGTCACACTAAACTTTTTAACGGTGAGAGGAATTAATATGCTGGCGTTAATTATACGCACGTGAGTGGGGAAATTGTTCCGATCCCACGGCCCATATTTCCTATGCTTTTATAACTACGAGCCTCGAAAGTAACGCTCATCATACTTCATATCTCTCACTTCACTCTTCTCAATCTCCCACAAAACACACACATCATGGGTTTGCAGGTATCTCTCCTACTCTCTTCCTTCTAATTTAAATTTTCAATTTCAATCTCTGTTTTTCATCAAACCTTTTTCTACTTTATTTCTTTCACCCACAATTTTTTAGATCCATAACACTGTTTCTTACTATTATTTTCTTTAACGGGATGATGAATTTCCTGTAAACAAACGTTCTTTTCTTTGTTTTGATTGGTGGGTGTTCCGTTGATATTTAGTTCTTGTATCAGAGAAAGTAATATCCTTTGATTATAGTGTCTGTCGGTGTTTGTTGTTCTTTTGTGAATTATTACCGCTGTTAACCGCTTCCTATTCGTTGTTATATAAAAAATCTCTGTTATTCAAATGATGTTAAATCTGATCTATGTATGTTTTCAGTTTGCATGTGCTTGATATTATACTTATAAGTAAGTAAAAGTAAATGATTACTTCAAGCATTACACACTTGGTTAATGTGATGCAGGAGGATTTTGAGGAGTATGCTGTGAAAGTCCGGACTCTAAAAGAGAGTCCATCGAATGAAAACTTGCTTATCCTCTATGGATTGTACAAGCAAGGCACTATTGGACCTGTTACCACCGGTGAGTTTTCTTGTATTTAAGAAATCATTTTCAAATTGAGGTATTTTCGACTTTTGGACCCTCTTTGTTACCTTCCTGCAATAAGAGTGGAGGGTTAGGGCCGCCCCAAGCTTAAGGCTAAACAAACCCTTATAGACATGTCATAAGCTATAAACTAAAACAACTTATGGACATGCCATAAGCTATTTCTATAAGATCTTCTAAACAGTTTCGCTAATGTTTATGCCAGTAGATAAACTCAAATGTCTTAATACAGAAAGACCATATTAATCATTAGTTGGTTCAGTGGTGATTGAGGTTGGACTTGTTAGGGTGGACTACGGTTCGATCCCCCAAGGTTCTGGAACCACTTGATGCCAAAACTGACCCCCAAACCGGATTAATCGGTTTAGTGGGCTGGTTACTGGTGGTGAAAAAAAAGAAAGGCCCTAGGCAATAAGGCTTATGAATTATGATTGTTCATGATTTTGTGTATGATTTGCAGCTCGTCCTGGAATTTTCAGCCCGAAAGAAAGAGCTAAATGGGATGCATGGAAGGCTGTTGAAGGTAAAAAAAAGTTAAAAAGATTCGGTTTTAAGTGTGATGTTAAGCAATCTATATCTATTTCGTTATGGTACTTTTGTGCTATGAAATACCGACACAAACACGACACTAAGATATCGTCAATCTATAGTTTCAATGCAACATTTTTTTTGTGTGTTTTTCATTTAGACGTCAAAATTATATTTATTTATTTTGCAGGCAAATCCAAGGATGAAGCAATGAGTGATTACATCACTAAGGTGAAACAGCTGCTGGAAGAAGCTGGTCTTCCTGCTTAACAACATTGTCATGTCTAGCTTTCTAGTTCTATGCTAAAAGTTTCTATGTACTTTGAAAATAAAACAGTTGCAGTGTTTGATGTTTGATCTAAAACTTTTAATATATAATCTTAGTTGTTCTGTATTGAATTACATGTGTTACATTCAGTTAACTTCATCACAACTACTGAAAATGTCTGTTGACAGATATGCAGTGGCTAGAAACTTGAAATGTTCTATGTGGTATACTTGAAACTATTTCTACTTTGGACCTTAATTGCTTGATCTTGAATCTAGTTTCATCAGAAGTCTCAATTTTCGTTAACTATGCACATGGCACAAGGGCCCTTGTATTTGAACAAAAGAAACAACATACTTGTTCGGTCGAACTCACAAATACTGCATTTTTATTTCTAGTATGATTTTTGTATTGGTTAGTTAAAATTTCTTATGAAAATTGGAATTTGAAGACTGCATTAAGTTGGGGTGAAAATCAGGACCATTGATGGTGTTCGACTCTTCAAAATGTTTGGGAGTTGAAGATTACGAGACCATTTATACAACCTAGGAGAAAGTGGTTTCTTTTCGCAAGAGTGTAAATTTGTTTGACTTAGGAGACTGAAGATGTTCTCATAGAACCTTGTTCTACATGGCATCTCCTACTGACTTTTTGATTGCCACTTTTACATGCACCTACCTATCATCTATGATTTTGGGGTGTTGATCCCTTTTACAATGTTTGAGTATGAGGTTATTAGAACAATCAACGTTGCCCCTTCTCAGATACCAGCCAATGGATAGGCTTTCATAAGGGCGATTGAGATCCTGTGTAGGCACTTAGAAGTCTCTCTTACTATGGATCTCTTATTCTCCTTCTATGGTATCAAGACCGCGAGCAACGACGACTAGGTGATCCTAAAGCATCCTGCCCAGGAGAGTGACGAGACGTCTTAATCCTTTTATGACGATGTTTGAAGATACCGGTGAAGAACGATTTTCATTTTAGTAGACAGAGGATGATGTGGCGATGAATGGTTTCAATTCCAACTTTCTAACTGAGACATAAATGGAAATCCTTAATATTGTGGAAGATTATCTATGTATGTTTAATGTCTATTATAAATGACCGAGCTTGATAAGAGCAATAATAAAAGATAAGGAGATTGGAGATTATCTATGTATGTTTAATGTCTATTCGAACGTTCGTAATTAAAATGTTTGTTTAGACTAACATTTTTCTATTTGTTTACAAGAAGGATGACACCCATGACTATTGTGTAAAAGAAGGCTTTTCACGTCAAGAAAAAGACTGATTGGGGTGAGAAATAGTCTGATGATCCCCACAACCACCCTGACGGCTTATTAGTCGAGGGAAAGAGGAAAATATGCGATAGGGGAACCATCATCTCCACTCGACACTTGAAGACTGTAAAGTTTGCTTTAGTGTGAAAGGAAGACTATCTTTCTTAAAGTTGTCAGCTTAAAGATGCTCAAAATGAGCGCCCTATTGATTTGGAGGTTCTATATACTATGGAGCTTGAAGGAATACCCCAAAAGGGAATGTCATCCGCAACACCTTCATGAAGCAATGTGTTGTCCTTATGGAATAAAGACTTTAGTGCCAGGAGTTACGTGTAGGCGTGCCTTGACTTTTTGACTGAATTCTTAACCGACCATTAAATGGTGTCTCATTTGGGATCTAGACATATGTAAAATTTAATAGAGACCCATTTGCCGAGGGGGGTTCCTGTTGGAGCATGTTATGTTCGAAGCCTACAATTAGTCAGACAAGTAAATTGTTGATCTCAAGACCAAACTGAACATCCAGTCTTGATAATTCATACATTGGCCGGATAAATGTCCTCGACTTATTCAATCAAAAGGAAACATAAAACAATACTATAATAATATATTAGGTCCACTGAGCTCCAGGTTCTGTGGATGAGTCATCCATCCAATTCTTTAAGCTTGTACATACCATATGGTAACTTCTATTGTATTCGATACATGTCTTCCCAATTAGGAAGAAACCTCCTGGTCCGATTAGGTAAGACTACTTACTCGAGCACAATATCATACTCATTCATATCCCTTGGGATAACCTTGGAATTATATCTCCTGAAAACTCTTTGCTTCACTGCGAACTTACGAATGATGGCAATTTCTCTAGCCTCGTCAATCATATCAGACATGAATATAAGGCCCACTTCATTCTATTTACACATTGGAATTAAATTAATTTTGGTTCAATATCGATTTGTTATCTTATTAGTATCTAGAAAAAACATGGACCATATTCAGGCGTGTATTACCTTTCTCATTGAAATGTTCATGCCACCATGTAGGCATATTAATCTCAACCGACAACATGACTTTTGCGCCATAAACCATCTTGGATGAAGTTTCCTTAGTGGTAGAGTGTGGCGTTATATGATACGACCACATAACCATTTTCAAAACTATATTTAAGTACAACTATACACCTTGGGAGATAAATATCAAATCAGTTAGAATCAAAAGGAAAAAATATACCCCGTGCAGTTGTTTAAAACACAAAACTTTGGCGTCATCTAACTTATTCTTTATCCCACAAATAACCATCTTGTTTGTTGGCTCATCCTGCCCATTGGCTTGCCTGTGGACAACTGAAATGAACTTTGTTTGAACTCCCAATTGGTGGCAGAACTCCACCCCAATTGATCTAGCACACTAAATTCTATTATCCGAACTTTATAAATAATTCACTTATATTATCTTGTCCCTCACATCCTCTAGCCTTTTCTCCCAGGTCTCCTTGTCTTTTTGCAGGACCTTTAGAAACATATGGTTCTTAGTATAACCGTTCACATACTTCTGAAGCTTAACATCTATATCCTTCTCAACCTTATCTCGCCTCTCTCGATTAACATCCTCTAGAATTAACGCCCTAAATATAAGGTTATCCTTCATGCTTACAATTGCTTGAATAACCTGGTCATCACTAAGAAACTCATTGGAGAAAGGGAGATAATAACTTTTGAATTTGAGAGTGTCAAAACCCACGTCATTCCACAAAGTAGGAGGAGGTGGGGGAGCCTCGCCTTCAGGTGACGTCTGAATGCTCGACTTTCCTGAAGTATACGGGGCAGTACCAATAGCGGGATAAGAGCCCTCTTTCAACCTCTAAGACTTCACATAAGGCGAATTAAGAGTTGGATCCTTAGTTTGCCTATTCTATCCTTTTATTGTATAACCCTCTTGGTGACTATGGGGGCTATTAGTATCTCTATGAGCAGCTTGGATTCTCACCCATTTTCTACTCCTTTTCTCAACATTAATCTTTGCCATCTGATCTGCAAAACAATGCATAAAGGTCACAAATGATATATGAAAGTACCAACAAAAAAATAGGGTATCCAAAATTTACATTGGTAAACGGAGAGATGATCGCCATGATTTATTACACGTGGCACCAGCGTTTAAGGTCTCAAAAAATATGCCATCATTACTTACATTTAATAGAAGTAAACATGACTAACTCAATGATTGATTGACATTCCCAATTGAAATTTTATCTAAGTAGGAGAAACCTGGTAAGGGAAGATGAATCAACTCTCAATTAAGGGTTTTATGCAAATAAAAGGATGTACTCTTCCCATATTAAAAATTCCGCCTTCAACTGAGGATCTTGCCTTGAAATGAGGGATTCTCCTTATAGTAAAAAAGTCTCCTTCTACTGAGGGAATCACCTCACATTAAAAAAGCCACTTTCAGTTGAGGGACTCGCCCCAAGTTGAGGGACTCACTTCACATTAATAAGGTTGCCTACAGTTGTGTGACTTGCCCCAAGCTAAGGGACTCACTTTCCAACGGAAGGAAGACTTGAAAGCACTTTACCCTTACACGCCCTTGTGCTTGAGGGACAATATAATGTTATATTTGTGAGAGTACCAAATGGGAGAGACTCCCTAGTCTCTGACTGATGAGCTATCATCTGGGAGACATCCTCACACAATGTGTGTTCTCACAATTAGGGACAGGTGATGTGTATATTACGGTTATCTTATTCATACGAGAAATATTCATACCACGACTCTCTGGAAAGTAGGAAGTCAACAACCTCCCCTAGTCATGGGGAAGTTGTTACTGCATATAAGGGTTTCCTAAACCTTAGACCAAAAGGCCTATATATATATATATATATATATATATACTTCCCCCTCATGTGAATAGGTCATCTAAAACTACTATAACATCACCATACAAGGCTTCTCGCCGCCTTGGGCAAGCCCTAACCACCCTACAATTTTTAAAAACCTACTAAGACCTATGAGTATCCCCTAACCTCATAGGAATAGAATGCACACTTGTAAGTTTTAACCAGTAGAGCTAGATATTGGTAATGGATATGAAGGATTGAGGTAGACCCATACACCACTGTAGAGCCACATCTTTGAAAGTGCCAGACAAAAGCTTGCATTTTAGAGGACCGAGCACTCCAATGATGGCCATTTGAATGTTGATAGAGGCGACATGCTCGCAAGGGTATCTACACCCATCTAACTTCAACAAGTTAGGAGGCTTAAAGCCTTCGAGGACATGTGCTTCCCATATCTCGTTTGAGAGGGGCTAGGGGTCCAACATTGCCACCTAATCTGTAGGGGTAGCCTCATGTTGGTGTTGTTGGATGTGAAGGACTTTGTCCTCCAAAGTTTGGTTTTAGAAACAAAAATCATCCATGGTGGCCTATATCTGTGCCATGGCATTAGAATTGCTGCTGCCTCTAGTGTTTTCCCATGCAGGAGATGATGCCTTCATAAAACCATGATTGGGGAAGGTTAGGAGTAACAATGGTGACTTTAGTGATTTACAAGGTGGCTGCACAATCATTAAGAGACAACAAAATCAATTTTAGACTCAACTAAGCATGGTCTAATGGATTAGGCAAAACATATAGCCATAATATTTCTAGAAATATCATTGTGTATTTTCATGAAACTAGTCACTCAGACTGACACGATCAGCCAAGCTTTCACACTTCCTCTTGTTCACAACTCTAAAGCTTCAAGTCTGGGTATCTTTTACTTTGACTTTACCATTATACAAGAGCCTTAAATCTTTTTAACAAGGATTTAAGTATCTTCATCTTGAATACCATAATTTGAGAGTAGAGAGGTTAAAACATGAACGATCCTTGAAACAAAAGTCCTTACTTTAAAGTCATTGGACCATAATGTTAACTTTAAACACATGTTTTGATATTTCAGAGCATAACTTGATTAACTATCTTGTTCATCTTTGACTGCTTGAGTTGTCTTCAGATTTTGCTTGAATTTAAAGTGTTGTCATCTTTTAAATTTAACAATTACTCTGTTGTTTTGCTACTTTGTTATCCATAAGCTTCATCTTCTTGGATCACTAAAAGCATATATATCCATAAGTTTCAGTCATGAAAGCACAATGCTTCTAGACGAGAGACCCATCGAAATACCCAACCCTCAAACCATTTTGGAGTGCTCCCACAAACATCTTCTGGTTTAGGTGTATCACCTTGATAATTTCCTCGTTGAGTCGGGAGAGGTACTCACTTAATGACTTGACATTACCCAGGAAAAAATGAATACGTTGGTTTTTGATACCTTTCGATGCTTACTCACAAAAACATGATGCACCAGTTTCCTTGAGCGGTCTTGATAACTGGTCACTAAAAGACGGGGGAGGTTCATGAACCACCTGAGGGCCACATTTCTTAAAGTAATGGACAAGAGCTTTAAATTCAAGGAGTTGGGGGAACCTATGATTCCCATATGAGTATTAATGACGGTAATATGTTATTGGGGTTCGCTTTTTCATCAAACCTCACAAGTGAGGGTGGTTTGAAGTTTTATGGTATCATAACGCCCAAAATCTCGTCGGAGAGAGGTTGTGGTTCCAAGACCTCATCTTCGACCTGAATGTCTTCATGATGTCGCTCTTGAAGGGACAAGAATTTCTCTTGAAAATCTTGGTTGGAACAACACAATCCTTCCATAAAATCACACATCCCTGTTAAGGCGTCGTTGTCCTTGGTGCCAGTGCCACTAATTGTTATGGTGCCTCTTCGTGTCACCATGTTGAGGAAGATGATTAAGGAGAGTGAGAATTAGATCTAAGTGTAGCATATATTAATTTTATCGAGGCTCCACGGTGGGTGTCAATTCTACTTGTGGAAAATACAATGGGATAACAAATTTTCTTACGTATTCGAGAGCAAGAAAGTTCGTATATGTTTTTTCAATGAAATTAGTGAATGATCTTCGGACTCTAGAGATTGAGATATTTGTAGATTATGGGCCGGATAATGGGAAAGAAACAATCTTTCTTTAACTCCACAACGAATATGTGGGAATAATGGAAAGTTCTTCTTCCTAGATTGGAGGAGTGATTTCCTTATTTGCAAGATTGAACAAATTGACCCTTTCATGGACACCTCATGTGCCATGTATTGAAGAGATGGACTAACAATAAATATGAATTTGGATTGGGCGACCCCAACTCTAGTAGGCGATCCAAGATCCTGCCAGTCCGCTTCCTCTTCATAACTCCTTTACGCTGATCAAATTATGAGTTGTTTTTTTATAGGTAAAAATAAAAAAAAAGTTATTCCTGTTCAAGAACCAATTTAATTTGGCACTTCAATGAAATGTCATAAATTTTAGTCTAAAATAGAGGCTGTGCTACCTTATGGACTCTGTTTTGTGTTTGTGGGCCTCAAAAAATTATGTATACCTTGTCCTTCTGTCTTTTATTCTTAAAAGAAACCAGTATCCGTCAATACCAATGTAATCATACTTCCGAAACTTCTACTTAAAAAAAAAATGAAATCATGCGAAAAATGGATTATTTTAGGTAATTTTTTCCTTTTATTGATCCACTATGAAAAGAATCTGAAGTAACATAAACCTGATAACGGTTATTGTCTAAGTAACATATTTTAATCTCTAACTATGAAGTCGATGTACTTACAATTAGTTATTTCTATAATTGTATTGACATGTTGACCTTTGGTGCCGATATTTAGTTAGCTAGCTCGGATCCGGTTTTGTTGTTATAAATGGAAGGACAAAGAGTTGTTGGTTGGCAAAGAAGATCTAACACTGACATATACACATGAATTTCTCATTCAACAGGTCCAGCATCACATGGCTTAGCATGATAACAATAATAACTTCCATCGATTGTCACATGCAAGTAGATATACTTCATCCTGTCTTAATTATAAAAATATAAAATGAATTTCATATTTTTTAAAAATTTAGTTAAATATAAAAAATATTCAAAGAATTTTAGAGATAAATTATATAAATTATATTAAAAAAAAATATAGAGATAGATTACATTGTCTTAGAAAATTTTGTTGTATTTTTACATATATCCAATGTGTGGTATTTATAGTGATGAGATTGTGAATGTAATAATACATTCTACTATACAAAATTGACAATCTTTATTTTTGAAGATTTTTTACTATTTATAATATATTTCAAAATAATAATAATAATATTTTCTTATTATTATAACACTCCCTATTTGAAATATCTGTAATGATGTCTCGTTGAAGGGCAATTACTTCAGCATGATTTGAAGAAGTTGGTACAAGTGTTTGCTTTTGAGATCTCCATGATATTGCAGTGCCACCATATGTAAACACATACCTGTAACGGTAAAATCATGAGTGTAAGCTATTGGTTAACTTAACTCAAAGAAAACAGAGTCGCCACAACGCTTTTATTTTATTCCAAATGGAAAAGGAAAAAAGAGCGAATAAATCCTAATGAATCTAAAAGGAAAAAGCTAAAATAACCGAGCAGAGAACGGGTAAGGGGATAGGTTACAAATTGGGAAGGTTTTACGCACCCAAAATATCCGTGGTACTCCACGGGAGCCCTTTGAAATATTTATTGCTTTTGGTTTGAAAATAGTTTGTTTAAAAGAGGTTGAAGAGATGATAAGAGAAATATTTTTTAAGACCTCGTAGTTTGTGGTACAAAGAGTGAAAAGGGTTGGTTATGATTGATTTTATTAAGTGAAGAGAATTTGTTATCTTCAAGTGGATAGCCAAACAAATCTACCACGAGAATGAAGGCATGAACTCATACATCATTATGGGGAGCGCGCCAACTCAGATAAAATCAATGAGTATGCCACTAAACCCCCACGAATGACAAAAGACTCAATTACATCAAACTACATCCATGGAGATTGAGAGATTTGCACCCGACTAAAGAATAATGACTCATAGTCGACACTCTTTTTTTTTAAAGAAAAAACAAACAAAAGTGCACAAAGGCACAAAACAACTTGAATGTGTTTGGTTCTTTTTATTTTTTTGAATTAAAGTCAAGATGATTAGATTCATTGATTTTTAAGAGAAAAGAAAAATAGTAAAATCCACTTGACAAAAGTCAAGGTTTTGTTTATTAAAGAGGTGATGATTTTGGAAAAAACAAGAATCCTTTGAAAAAGAGGGAAGAAGTTTTGAAAATTAAAGAAGGGGTGGAGATGAAGAGACTATCCTAGAAAAGAAAATAAGGAGATAAAGGAGGAAAGATCTAACCAAACTTGATGATACTTCTAATTATGAGCATAAGAGTTCTATCCTTATAAGTTAGCAAATGGCCAAATAAAGGCAAGTATACAAACTTCATGAAGATCAAAGCAAAGGAGAGGTGTCCTAAAATCTAAGTCCAAAACTTCATTCCAATGCCAAGAATAGTAACCAATAGTCCAAAGATTATGATAACAAGTTTTTTAGAGATTTGATTCTTTATTAATATTTTTGTGTCGAAATGGACAAAAGGAAAATCAACACAACAAAAATAAGAGCAAGAAATATAAACATGATAATAGATGAATAAAGCATAATAAAGCATAATAAAATAAAAACAATAAAGGTGTAAGAAATTAAATGTTAGTAGCAAAAGCAACTAAAGTGCAAGAATATAAAATATTAATAGTAGTAATAGTATAATAATATTTACATAACAATGGTATGGTGAACTTAATCAACCACAACCAAAAGAGTAATTAAAATCGAAAGGCAACCAAATCCGTTTAGTTTCTTACACTATAGCGATTAATAAAGGAAAACCGAATCAAATTCAATGAAATTTGAAAGGCGATTGGGAGACCCAAAGCACCTACGTATCAAACATTCATAAGTCTTGGTTCTTAATGCAAAATGATCAAACACTTTGGGATTACGCGACCAACAAGAGGTCTAGTCCACGAAAGTGCAATTATCCAATTGGATTTTTATTTTGAATTTGGGACACATTTAGATCTATGTTAAGCAATCACCGAGTAATTTACGAAGTAATTACCCTACAAATGAGGCCGACCACCACCAATTAAGGTGAACAATATTAATGTTAATGCATACGAGATAAACGATATGTAAATCGCTATCTGAATGCAATACCACACAAAACTAAAGATGAATACCAAATTGAGTCACACTTATGGTATTATTCCATCCTTAAGTTCAATCACTCATCTTGGTGGATTCAAGCATGAAAATGTATCACTAATGCAAAGTACCTTAAATGAATTAAATAATTCACTTAAAGGTAGTTTTGAATTAATGAACATTAACTACTCTAATCTACACCAAAAGTTCATTAAAATTAAAGAGAAATTACTCCCAAAAGTGCTTCCCAAGGTAAAAAATAAAAGGAGGAAGAAGAAGAAGAAAGAGGAACCAAAAAGGAGCCTAAAATAAGCCAAAAACAACCTCTGACTTGTGTTAACCGGTTAACCAAAATGCACTGGAAATGGTTAACCGGTTAAATCAACCAATTTTCAAAACCTGCACCATTTTAAACTGGTTAGCCGATTAACCAAATTACACTGAAAATGGTTAACCGATTAACACTGAACCAGTAGCAGAAAAAAATGCTGAAATTCAGCATGATCCATTTTCAAAACCTTTTTTCAAACACTTAAGGATCATGATCTGAATTTGCACGAATTTTAAAACCAAAATATAGTGAAATCCCTGCAATCAAACAACAATTAAGATCCAACGGATCTAGAATCAAAGGCACCAAAGATCTACATCTTGAATGTTGATGGTGAGTGTGGGTTTATGGTAAAAGTGAATTACCAAAAGCACTTCTTCAAATTGGACCAAATCAAGCTAGATCTACTGCAATTGATGAACAAGAAAAGAATAGGATGAAGGTTTAGCTCAAGTTAATCAAGAATTCAATGTGCGTTCTTGATAACTTCAAAAGAAAGAAAAAGAGCTTTAGTGAAATTTTGGTTTTGGGGAAGTATTTTGCAAGAGATTTGTTAGCTCTTCAAAGCTTGTTGAATGAATGAAATTATGGTCCTATTTAAAGACTTTAGGTATGGAAATTTGGTGGAATGGAGCTTGCTTTGGTAATTAAAATTAGGTTTGGTAATTAAAAATTTGGTGGGAAATGGAAAAGAGTGGTGATTAGTGAGGGTTTATGGTAGGAAATGTCAAAGTGATGTAGAGAAATCAAAGGGCAATGAATCTAGAGTATTCCAAATGAGATCAATGATCCAAGGGTGCTGAATTTGAATGAAAAATTCAAATTTCGCAATGGTTAACCGGTTAACCAAATTACACTAGAAATGGCTAACCGGTTAACCAAGCATAAATTTGAATTTTTTTATCCAAACATGTCTGCTTGGTTGCTGTGGCCCGATTCTTTTTGTTCGTCGAAGAAGACATGAAAATAAACACATGAACCTTGGAATTCCTTGCATGAATCAATTAACTTGAGAAATCCTTGATCAGATAAATTTGAATTACTTGCGGATCAACTTCGACTTTTATCTGTGAAATTCATTCGAGCTGCGGGGCTGCTATTTTTGGCATTTTCAATTGTTCCTCCTCCTGAAAATGTTAACGAAAGAAGAAAAAATATTTTTGGATTTTAATTAGTGGTTAATAAACATAAACAAATAAAAGCAAATAAAAAAAACGGTGATCCCCTGTGAGGCATAAACCCGCAACTGAAAAGGATAAATGAACCAGTACACGATCTTGTTTGTATACAGATGAGATGCGAAAAAATATCAGGGTTATAAAATTAGGGTATGACAAATGCCCCTATTTAAGTTTCTTCAATCCATAGATATGAAGATTGACATCTTCGTTTCGACAAGATGGAAGATACTTAAATATCAAAATCCAATTTTTGGCCCTAAGAGACCAAAAAATGGAATGAAATGAAATGAAACGAAATAAAGTGATATGAAACGATATGAAATGATATGACAAGGATATGAAATGTTATGAAAGTGTTATATGAAATATAGAGAAATCCGTGAGGAACAAAACGACACATGAAATAGAATAAACGCTGGGATAAGGATCATAAAACTTCGACGGGGAAAAGCAACATACTAGAGACCACCACATGGCTCAGATGAGGCGAAAGTTTCCAAGAACGGCTATTGGATTGAAAGGATCACAACATCCAAGAATGGCACTGAATGAAGTGAGAAAAAGTCCCAAAAAAGTACATCAAAAGCATCCAAGAATGACATTAATGACTTTACAAGGGATATCCGATAATGACAATCGGAAAAAGGTAATCATAACATCTGAGAATATCAATCAGATAAAAATGTGAATCACAACATTCAGGAACAGAACTGAATGAAATGGGAAAAAATCTGGAAAGTACATCAAATCAATGATGACTTCAACATGGACATCCGAGAATGGCAATCGGAAAATGGGTGAATCACAACATCCAAGAATAACAATCAGATAAAAATGTGAATCACAACATCTAGGAACAAAATTGAATGAAATGGGATAAAAGTTCGAGACAATACATCAAATTAATGATGACTTCACTATGGACATCCGAGAATGGCAATCGAAAAATGGGTGAATCACAACATCCAAGAATAACAATCAGATAAAAATGTGAATCACAACATCCAGGAACAGAACTGAATGAAATGAGAAAAAATTCTGGGACAATACATCAAATTAATGATGACTTCACTATGGACATCCGAAAATGGCAATCGGAGGGGAAAGTGATCCCAACATCCGAGAATAATAATCAGATAAAATGTGAATCACGACATCTAGGAACAGAACTGAATGAGATGGAAAAAAGTCTGGGAAAATACATCAAATCAATGATGGCTTTACTATGGACATCCGAGAATAGCAATCGAAGGCAAAAAGGTGTAAAAATCTGAGAAGAAACAACAAGTATGAAGAAAAGGTTATGGAGAGGCAAAGATAAATACCAAGTAAGTTGGACTTTGATCACAAGGTAAGATGTTGAAAACAACAGGACCTCGAGAAATGCATATGAGGACTAACACACTCAAATATGCCAACATATACGGAAATGGGGAATAACACACCCAAGAAACACATAATGGGGAATAACACACTCAAATATGCAATCATATATGAAAATGGGGAATAACACACCCAAGAAAATGCATAATGAGGAATAACACACTCAAATATGAAAACATATACGAAAATGGGGAATAACACACCCAATAAAACGCATAATAAGGACTAACACACTCAAATATGCAAACGCATACGAAAATAGGGAATAACACACCCAAGAACATAATATGAGAGAAAATGCTTGACAACCAGTTTAGACTCTTAGAGGAGTGAGAATCAACAAGTTTATACTCTTTTAGGAAGTGAAAAGATTGAAGACTGATTCCTCAACACGGAGATCACCACCATTCTGCTATGAAATTAGAGATGCTACTGTTGAACAAATCTCTGTCACACCAGTAAACTGTATCAAATTAAAAATCTTTCGAGAAAAGTCATGAAAAACTTCTTGGAGATTCTTGCAGAAGATTGCCCCAAATTCAATGACTGATGAGAGTATACTGATAATGGATTCAGTTCCTGACTACTGTCGGAGAAAATTAATCAAATCTTTGAAATGATTGTTGAGAAAATAAACCGATCATGGCTTCAATTCTGGAAATGAATGTTGAGAAGGCAAACCCAGTATGAAACTTGCAGAGAATCTTCTGGTTAACCAAATCTGAGAACAACTGCACTGAGCAACAACTCTTGAATCATAGGACCTGAGAATAACTTGCCCCTGATAAGATCACTGACCAAGTTTCTCAACTTTTTGAAAATTCCTTGATGAGGAAAGTTTATTTGCAACTAAAAAATGTTTGTACAAACCTGGTAATTTTAATGCAAAGTTCATGCAAAATTTTGAAATCGAAAACCATTTTTGGAATGAAATTTATTGAGGTAAAGTAAATGAAAACATTTTCAAAACACGACGGTTGAGAAAAAAGTGAAAGATAAAGCAAAAGTAAGAAACAAATGATTGTTAACAAACTTGGAAGTCAATTTACGCAACCTCACTGTAGTATGCTTTTCAAAAGAAACCTGGATTCAATTAGGACTTTTGAAGGTTGTAACGTGGTATGGTTCACGGTTTATGAAACAAAGGATATAGTCTCAAAGTTATTTGTACCCAACCCAACTTCGTGATGAACTTCAGTCCTACATTCAATTAATTCAACCTATGCATTCAAGTTCCAAGAAATTTGGGATTTCACAGATGAAGATCGTTCAGAAGCCAAGGATTTGAGATAACAATCACTTCTCCCTTTTGTTATTTCTTGTGAGGATTTTGGTCAACTCATCTTATTTTTGCTGAGAATTTTGATGACCTATTGATTGATCTTTCTTTTATTATCCCTAACTTTTGCCTGAACTGTGTCATTTGAACTTACAGCCAGCGGGATGCCCCTGTTTTTGCCTAAGTCTCCTTTATAGGTTTTGACTTAGCAAGCTTTGATTTTTTTATCAGCATATTTTTCAATATCATTTTTTTGAAAGATAATGACTGTCTGGCTTAATGATTATAACAAATCATCATTGACTCCTGAATTGAGATACATCTTCGACACTTCTTGTTGTGTGTGATGGAAATCTTGAGATTGCAACCTTTATTGAAAGGTGCCTTGGATGATTCCCTTGTACTTGAACACACATTCGAATGAATTGAGAATTACCCATCCCCAGGTTAAAATTGCGGGTTTTTTCGAATAGAAAGAAACTCCAACTTCACGGCTCAAAGGGGTTGACAAGGGATTAACTTCCTTATTTATCCAGTGTTTGGGATTTGAAACAATGCCTGCATATCATCAGCCAAGTCTCAATTGAAAGCATACCAACATCAATTATAGGTATTTTGTTTTCATCATTCTCCCTTCAATCATTATAGAAGCTTGATAAAAGAAAATTAACTTGAAATATAAAGCATAAAGATGCAAATGGTAATTGAATAAAACAAAGCAATGCTCATTTAATTAAAATCAACATGAAATTACAAACAAAGTTTAAAAGCAAACAAGTCAATACAATTGAAGAAAATTGCAAACATAAAGAAACAATGTCCTAGTGATCCATCAACAATAAGGATGAGTTGTCCTGTCTGATATTCTGGCCTTGAAGATAATCTGACTGTTGAAGCCATCTGAAGATTCATTTCTCATGATTCGGAAAAGGATTGTTGACAACATTAGGATTTGTGTCATGAAAGGACAGGATGTTGTTCCTGACAAGTTCTTGCACTTTAGCCTTCAGTGAAAAGCAGTGTTCTAAGTCGTGACCAGTTCCACCTTGATGAAACTCACAACGAATATCTGCTCTATAGTTAGCTGGAAGAGGATATGGAACAGCAGGCGGAGGCCTACTAGTAATCATACCACTCTTAATCAAGGAAGGATACTAATTAGTGTAAGTCATTGGGATACGATCAAAGTTTGGTCTATTACGATACTGATTTTGTCCGGTAGCAGGACGAATATCTTAAGCTTGAGCTTGAACTTGAACTGGTTAAGCTTTAACAACAGGAGTAAATGCGGCTACATATGGTTGAACATGTCATTGTTGGTGGCGATAAGGCTTCCTTTCATTTGAAACAGCATAAGCATCACCGTCTCTTCTCTTTTGAAAGTTCCCATGAGACTTTCTTGTAGCGTTAAAAGATTTAACATTGGTAATCTTTCCCTTCTTGATACCTTCTTCTAGTCTTTCTGCAACAGTGACTAGGTCAACAAAACCATATGAAACACTTCCTACCATATTCTCCCAGAAGAACGGTTGAAGAGTGTCTATGAACAAACCAATTAATTCTTTTTCGGCCAAAGGTGGCTCCATTTGAGCAACTATCTCTCTCCAACGCTGAGCGTACTCTTTGAATGATTCTTTCTCTTTCTGTGACATGCTTTGAAGTTGACAACGGTCAGGAGCCATATCCAGATTGTACTTATACTACTTTACGAAAGCATCAGATAAATCCTTCCTGCTTTGGATGTGACTCTTCTCAAGTCCCACATACCACTTCACAGAAGCACCACTCAGACTATCTTGAAAACAGTGAATAAGCAGCTTGTCATCCTTGGCATGTGCAACTATTTTGCGACAATACATCAACAGATGAATCTTAGGACAAGTATGCCCATTGTATTTATCGAATACAGGAACTTTGAACTTATCAGGAAAAACTAGGTCTGAGACCAAACACATGTCTATTGCAGCAACACCAAAGACATCTTTTCCTTATAAACCTCTTACCCTCTTCTCAAGAGTCAAGCATTGCTCTCTAACTTCATCCATATATCCAGGTTCACCCTGACTTTCAGCTTGTGGACCAGCAACATGGTACACGAAATGAGAGTTCTGATAAGTAGCTTGAGTAGCAGTGTGCACAACATGTTGAGGTTCGACAAATGTCGGAGCTGAAAAGACTGGTACCACAGATGGACCAACCATTTGAGTAGTAGCAGAGACTGGCACATAATCCAGAGGTAACCCAAATTCTGGCCAAGTAGAAATCGGTTGCTGAATCATAGGAGGGTCAACAACAGTAGTCGAAACTTCAGAAATCACAGTCCTCTGAGGTGGTTCACCTCGAGCAATCAAAACTTGCATCATTTCAGTGAGTCTGGTCATACTGGCCTTCAACTCATCAATCTCCATTCGTACTTCCAGGTTATGTTGTTCTTGGTTTTTCATTCTGAATCTGATAGCTCTTAATCTGTTAGCAGCTCTAGTTCCGTATCTGTGTTGAGGAAACAACTTGACGGATCAACAGACAACTGAAGAAGGAAACAACCGGGATGAGTTCCCACACAACTCGGATGAACGCAAGAATATGCGAGGATGCAATGATATGCAATGTTCACTTCCATTTTCAAAAAAACAACTCGATTATTGCAAACATGGTCAGCATCGAGAATACAGTCATGAAAAATCTTGACAAAAAGGAATATTTGCTTTTCCAATATTTGCAATAACTAGAACTATTTTCCTTGAGAAATGGTTGTGATGATGATCATGATGAATGCATGGATGCAACAACCACAAAAAAGATCACACAAAGCACATAGGTTCAAAGGTTCGAATCACGAGCATGAAGTCAAGGGATAAGAACCAACAACCCACAAAGGCATGCACTAAGGTTTGTCTTCATTGTACAACCAAAATGGTTCTAACAGAGGTTCCCGGAGTTAGCAGCCATCTTTAGCATATTATCGGTACGTTGGATTACTCCCTAACTAATAACATTCTTAAAATAGACCTCGTCCGAGTGTAGTATCGCGTGACAACCACCTTAGGTTTACACCCGGATAGCTTCCGCACTACGTTCCTAAATTGGCTTGGATGAGTTAAGGGTTCTACGGTCCTCAGTATGATAAGCTCAAGGTCGGAAAATAATTCCATGTTACGATTACTCATTATGACATTGATAATCCAAGAGAGCCTAACCGAGTGGAGATTATCGAATTGATATAGCTTTGGACTACTCCATCGCATATCGCTTAGAATATCGCCGTCCTATCATAAGTTCACTCAGATCCAGGTTAGGATCTATCTCACTCACAGAGGATCACCAAAACTGAAACAGAACAAACAAATCAAACCAAAGCAATAAATAAATGAAAGTAGGCCGAATCCACTAAGAAATTGATCCTCAACATAGTCGCCACTTTTCTATAGCGGTAAAATCATCAGTGTAAGTTATTAGTTAACTTAACTCAAAGAAAATAGAGTCGCCACATCGCTTTTATTTTATTCCATATGGAAAAGGAAAAAAGAGCGAATAAATCCTAATGAATCTAAAAGCAAAAAGCTAAAAGAATCGAGCAGAGAACGAGTAAGGGGATATGATACAAATTGGGAAGGTTTTACACAGCCAAAATGTCCATGGTACTCCACGGGAGCCCTTTGAAATATTTATTGCTTTTGGTTTGAAAATGGTTTGTTTAAAAGAGGTTGAAGAGATGAGAAGAAAAATGTTTTTTTTTAAGATTTTTGTGTTTGAAGAGACGTTCGTCTCATGCCTACGTACCCATGATGTGCAATGTGAGATCAAAACCTCGTAGTTCGTGGTACAAAGAGTGAAAATGGTTGGTTATGATTGATTTTATTAAGTGAAGAGAATTTGTCATCTTCAAGTGGATAGCCAAACAAATCTACCATGAGAGTGAAAGCATGGACTCATACATCATTATGGGGAGCGCACCAACTCGGATAAAATCAACGAGTATGCCACTAAACCCCCACAAATGACAAGAGACTCAATTACATCAAACTACATCCATGGAGATTGAGAGACTTGCACCCGACTAAATAATAATGACTCATAGTCGACATTTTTTTTAAAGAAAAAACAAACAAAAGTGCACAAAGGCACAAAACAACTTGAATGAGTTTGATTTCTTTTATTTTTTTGAATTAAAGTCAAGATGATTAGATTCATTGAATTTTAAGAGAAAATAAAAATAGTAAAATCCACTTGACAAAAGTCAAGGTTTTGTTTATTAAAGAGGTGATGATTTTGGAAAAAACAAGAATCATTTGAAAAAGGGGGAAGTTTTGAAAATTAAAGGGATGGGAATGAAAAGACTATCCTAGAAAAGAAAATAAGGAGATAAAGGAGGAAAGATCTAACCAAACTTGATGGTACTTCTAATTATGAGCATAAGAGTTCCATCCTTATAAGCTAGCAAATGGCCAAATAAAGACAAGTATACAAACTTCATGAAGATCAAAGCAAAGGAGAGGTGTCCTAAAATATAAGTCCAAAACTCCATTCCAATGCCAAAGATAGTAACCAATAGTCCAAAGATTAAGATCACAAGATTTTTAGAGATTTAATCCTTTATTAATATTTTTGTGTACAAATGGACAAAAGGAAAATCAACATAATGAAAATAAGAGCAAGACATATAAACATGATAAAGGATGAATAAAGCATAATAAAATAACAACAATAAAGGTGCAAGAAATTAAATGTTAATAGCAAAAGCTATAAAAGTGAAAGAATCTAAAATATTAATAGTAGTAATAGTATAATAATATTTACATAACAATGGTATGGTGAACTTAATCAACCATAACCAAAAGAGTAACCAAAATCGAAAGGCAACCGGATCCGTTTAGTATCTTACACTATAGCGTTAATTAAGGCAAACCGAATCAAATTCAATGAAATTTGAAAGGCGATTGAGAGACCCAAAGCACCTACGCATCAAACATTCATAAGTCTTGGTTCTTAATGCAAAATGGTCTAATTTTTTGGGATTACGCGACCAACAAGAGGTCTGGTCCACGAAAGTGCAAGTATCCAATTGGATTTTTATTCTGAATTCGGGATACATTTAGATCCATGTTAAGCAATCGTCGAGTAATTTACGAAGTAATTAACCTACAAATGAGGTCGGCCACCACCAATTAAGGTGAACAATATTAGTGCTAATGCATGCGAGATAAACGATATGTAAATCGCTATCCGAATGCAATACCGCACAAAACTAAAGCTGAATACCAAATTGAGTCACACTCATGGAATTATTCCATCCTTAAGTTCAATCACTCATCTTGGTGGATTCAAACATGAAAATGTATCACTAATGCAAAGTACCTTAAGAATTAAATAATTCACTTAAAGGTAGTTTTGAATTAATGAACATTAACTACTCTAATCTACACCCAAAGTTCATTGAAATTAAAGAGAAATTACTCCCAAAAGTGCTTCCCAAGGTAAAAAATAAAAGGAGGAAGAAGAAGAAGAAAAAGGAACCAAAAAGGAGCCTAAAATAAGCCAAAAACAACCTCCGACTTGTGTTAACCGGTTAACCAAAATGAACTGGAAATGGTTAACCGATTAACTCAACCAATTTTCAAAACCTCCGCCATTTTAAACTGGTTAACCGGTAACCAAATTACACTGAAAATTATTAACTGGTTAACACTGAACCAGTAGTAGAAAAAAATGCTAAAATTCAGCATGATCCATTTTTAAAACCTTTTTTCAAACACTTAAGGATCATGATCTGAATTTGCACGGATTTTAAAACCAAAATACAATGAAATCCCTACAATCAAACAATAATTAAGATCCAACGATCTAGAATCAAAGGCACCAAAGATATACATCTTGAATGTTGATGGTGAGTATGAGTTTATGGAAAGAGTGAATTACCAAAATCACTTCTTCAAATAGGATGAAGGTTTAGCTCAAGTTAATCAAGAATTCAATGTGAGTTCTTGATAACTTCAAAAGAAAGAAAAATAGCTTTAGTGAACTTTTGGTTTTTGGGAAGTATTTTGCAAGAGATTTGTTGTCTCTTCAAAGCTTGTTGAATGAATGAAATTATGGTCCTATTTAAAGACTTTAGGTATGTGAATTTGGTGGAATGAAGCTTGCTTTGATAATTAAAATTAGATTTGGTAATTGAAAATTTGGTGAGAAATGAAAAAGAGTGGTGATTAGTGAGGGTTTATGGTAGGAAATGATCAAAGTGATGTAGAGAAATCAGAGGGCAATGGATCTAGAGTATTCCAAATGAGATCAATGATATAAGGGTGCTGAATTTGAATGGAAAATTTAAATTTTGCACTGGTTAACCAAATTACACTACTGGTTAACCAAATTACACTGGAAATGGTTAACTGGTTAACCAAGTATAAATTTGAATTTTTTATCTAAACATGTCTGCTTGGTTGTTGTGGCCCGATTCTTTTTGTTCGTCGAAGAAGGCATGAAAATAAACACATGAACCTTGGAATTCCTTGCATGAATCAATTAACTTGAGAAATCCTTGATCAGATAAATTTGAATTACTTGCGGATCAACTTCGACTTTTATCTGATAAATTCATTCGAGTTGCAGGGCTGCTATTTTTGGCATTTTCAATTGTTCCTCCTCCTGAAAATGTTATTGAAAGAAAACAAAAAAAAATTGGATTTTAATTAGTGGTTAGTAAACATAAAAAAATAAAAAATGGTGATCCCCTGTGAGGCATAAACCCGCAACTGAAAAGGATAAATGAACTAGTACGTGATCTTGTCTGTATGCAGATGAGATGCGAAAAAATCTTAGGGTAAAAATTAGGGTATGACAATACCTAGTCTGTGATTTAACATTATGTGGATCTGGAAAATATCCTGCATCTGCATAACCAAGTAAAAATGGTTTGTATTGTTGGAATAAAACAAACCAAGATCTAATGTACCTCTGAGATATCGAAATATCTGTTTTATTCCTTTCCAACGTCTCTTTGTAGGTGTTGCACCCCAAAATTTGCCCTCACAATACAAGACTTTGTGTGCTAAGAAGGTTCACAAGGTTCACAAGTTCCTCAATGCTTATATAACCTTTCATGAGGTTCATGAAGTCTACAAGCTACTTTATGAAGGTTCACAAGATTCACAATGCTTTCAATACCTTTCATGAGGTTCATGAAGTCCACAAGTTACTTCTTGAAGGTTCACAAGGTTCACAAGATTCACAATACCTCTCATGAAGTTCACAAGACGTTTTATGATGGTTCACAAGGTTCACAAAGTTCACAATTGGTCAAAGGAGTTGACAATTCCCTCAGACAATGCACCTCCTAAGCAGTGCATCCAAAACTAGGGTTTTGACTTTAATCAGGCTAAATGGACTTCCAATACCTCAAGTGAGCTTCATAACATCTTATATGTGTATAAGAACCCCCATGATAAGTTTCAAGACTTTTCTCAAAAGTTTGCTCAGTCAGATGATCAGATAAGTCAAAATCAGTCAGTGCAGTTAAAAAGTCAAACTGAGGTCAACTGTGGTCAAACCAAAGTCAAACTTCATGATTTTTTGCCAACATCAAGTATATGAAGTAAAATTCATCATTTGATAAAGGGTTGATCATGATTCATCAAGGAGATTCCAGATCATCAATAATCAGGAGTTTCTAAATTAGGGTTTCCTCAGTAAAAGTCAACTAAACTTTGACCAGCCATAACTTTCACATACTTCATCACCAAGTCTCCACTCAAAGCCCATTTTGAAGGATATTGAATTCTCTACAACTTTGATGTTGCAAGTTAAGCCCAAAAATGCTTCATTTGGAAGATATGAGCTAAGACATTATAGGTCATTTCAAAAGTCAACAAAAAGTCAACAACTTCAAAAGGGCATAACTTGAGATTGGTAAATGATATGGACCTGAAACCAATGGGGTTGTTTATAGGACTCTTCAAGCTTTCCAAAATGTCCAAGAACACCCTCATACCTTTAAAATTGAGGGAGATGTGCCCTTGCAAAGTTGGGAAATTTTATGATGGTTTATGTTGAAAATGGAGGTTTAAAACCACTTCTTTCCAAATGGGCTTGCTAAATTATGATCCAATCCATATCATATCATCATGCACGACCCAATTGATTAAAAATCATAATTTTTATTATTTTATTTTTATTTATTTTGATTTAATTCATAAAAAATCATTTTAAATAAATATAAAATATGAAAATATATTTTTGGATGAAGATTGAGCTTCTAGAATCTCATCAATGTTGATTGAAGTTGAAAGAGAAAGAAATCATATGATTTATCCAAAAATAGCAAGCTTTCATGAGCCAATATTTGAATTTCATGACACCATCTTTTTCAATCTTCAAATATCCAAACTTCCACATAACTAATCAATATTTTGACCTAGAATGATTCACATATATATACTAAACACAACCCTAGCTCTGATACACGATTTCCAGCAGCCCAAAGGTAAGTTTCATAGTTCAAAAATTCAAGCCAAAACACCAATTCGGATTCTTCAATCCAGTGCACTAGAAGGTAAAATAAGAACATGGAGATGTTCTTTAGACATCACTGAAGCTAAAGCATCACTCATATGCATCCCATGTGCACCATATTGCTCTACCCGAATCAAACTTTGTCTTGAATTTCAATTTTTCGATTCTGTTTATTTGTGCATTGTTAATGAATTTTGTTTGAGTTTCTGTGTTTGTGAGGTTCCAAGGAACGATTCTGGACAATTGGATTGAAGCTTCATGACCTATATCACCCGCGGCCATTATTAGGGTTTAGAGCTCAATTTTAGGGTTTGATGATTCAACAAATATAAATAAATTCTGGACACATAGGAATGTTCTATGAACCACCAGGATTATGAAACACCAATTAATTTCTTGAATTGATACTGTTTTGCTTGAGTTTCGTTTTCGTAGGTTGAGAACATTGAAGAACTCGCAGGAAAATTTGCATCTGAATTCGCAGGAAATTTCGAAGGATAGGAGGTTGAAGACAAAGCTGTTCGCGCGCTTCTGGAAATTTGAAAATTGGTTATAATATTTTATTATATTGTTTCTAATCTTATTCACTAAAGCATGCTTGGTCCAGTGGTGAGAGTAACGCGCATGTAACCTATGGGGCCTGAGTTCGAGTCTTGGTCTCGTACATCATTTTTTCTATTTTTCAGGGTAATAAGAAGACTCAATATATTATATTATGTTGTCACTATACTACCAGAAGGGCTCTCCCAGCCAGGTGGTAATGCGCGCATGTGTGTATCTGTAAGGTCCTGGGTTCAACACCACCCCCAGGCCTTTTGTTTTCATTATTTTTCTGGATTTTCAAGATGAAGCATAAAACGAATTTCTCCCTCTCTTTTGTTGCCTGCGTGCATAGTGGCCTGATGGTGGTTCTTCTTGCTGGCAAATACACTGACCTGGGTTCAAATCCCAGTCAGGTAAGTTTTTTTCACAATTTTTCTCTTTTATTTTGATTATCCTATTAATATTAAATTAAATATAATTTTATGTATATAAATATAATTAAAATAATGTTGTAGATATATATTCAATGTAATTCAAATTCTATATTTCTTTTTTTTTTTCTGAAAATTATTTTTATAATCATATAAATAAATTATAATATGTATATTAATTAAAATAATCTTATATTATAAACCCTAAAACATATTTTCTAAAATAAAACTTAATTCTATTTTTTTTCTAAATAATTTTATTTTCTAATTCTTAATGTAATTATTATGTATATTTATTTATTTAATATGATTCTTGTAAATTTTGTAAATATGATTATTTTTTATGAACATGATATTTAAAATATTTTTTAAATAATTGTTGATATATTTAGAAATAATTAAATTTGTAAAGATTAAAATTTATAATTTATATTATGTTTTAAAATTTTTATGTTATAGTAATTATTTAAATATTCATATTTCTAAATAAGTGTTTATACATTAAAATCCAATTTTTTGTTTATTATTCTAATTATGTCATTATAATATTTTTTATTTAATTCTATTTACTTTAATTATTGTTACTAACCATGTTATTATTTATTATTATCTTATATTTTTATTATTTCACTAATTTTTATTATTTATTAACCTCTCTTATTTTATTATTACTAACTTTTTGATTATTATTTAATATTATTATTATTTTAACTAACCTTATTTCCTAATTTTTATTACTACTAACCCATTATTTATTTATTGCTAATTTATTATTTTTTGCTTATTATTCATATTTTGCTATTTATTTTGCTTGTAATTATTTTGTAAATGCTCCCGGATGTAAATTTTTAAATATTTAATTATTTTTGCTATGGTTAGTAATTTAGGGAGTGCAAAACATGTATGCTACTTAAAATGAATTTAGATCACTTTAATCATAAGATAAATAAAATTGTACACTCACACACGTAAGTCGATTTTTAATCGCCGTCTCACTTTCTAAGGCTATCCCTCTATGTTGCCTATTAATAAGGTCAAGTGGGGTGTAAAAAGCAAGTCCCTTAAAAAGAAAAATCATCAAGTCCCTCATGGTTGCCTTTACGAATCAAGTCCCTTCGAATAATGATGATAGTCCCTCCTACATGCTTAATACACCCCACAGTTGCCTTCATAAAAACAGATGTCCCTCACATGTCCCTAACATCCAAGGTAATGACTACCTACTCCTTAATAGTAGGGATAGTCTTACCATTTAAAGGATAAAGAATAAGAAAGACTTAAACATTAGGGTAGGTTCCTCTTATGTACTTGCTCACTATTCAAATTTTTCACACTTAACAAATTTCAAACAAATTTTCAAAAACAAGTTTTTACGCATCCGTACATGGATCATTATTAACTATTCTGAAAATTTTTCTATTCACACACTACACTTTCAAAAACAATTCAAAAGTGAGCTAAGTAACTAAGAGCCCATGGATAACCATGGATGTAAAGGGTGCTAACACCTTCCCTTTACATAACCTACCCCCCGGACCCAAAATATTCTCTTAAGGTCTTTCCTGTTCTTTTATACCCTTTCCTTTTGGATAAAATAAAAGTCGGTGGCGACTCTTGCTATCCGCAACATAATTAAAGTCAGTTCTCCCACCGTGTTACAGAACTGGCGACTCTGCTGGGGATTTAATTTAAGAGGGGTACCCTTAGGAATTAGATCACTTTAAATTGTTTGCCTTGTTTGCTTTATCTTATCTTGTTGGGGTGCTCTTATGTGTGAAAGATCCTAACCCGGATCTAGTGTACCTTAGGTAAATGGCAATAGACCAAGGAAACTGTACGACGTATATCGATATGGTTGATCTGGTGGCCATAGTTAGTGCGACTTCTTGGTTGGTGCTTATGTTCCTTAAGTCAAGTTGAGGATAATATGAGGCTGCCATATGTTGTCAATGCACTAACTAACTTTTAGAACCCTAGTTAACTCATCTTGGCCTTTAGAAAGTAGTGAGGTAACCGGCTTTGGTGCAGACTGAAGTTGGTTGACACTCGATACTACGCTCATTGAGATCTTAAACTTGGAGGGTTTTGGTTGGCAAGTAAGTTGCCTTATGATCAACCACCCTTGTGAAGGATCAATGATATTGAGATCCCTTAGAACCCGGTTACTTTTGTAGGACAGGATGAACCAACTAACTTCAGGGGAGGGTACTTACCTTTAAACCTCATGCAAGCCTTTAAACCTAGGGATATGGTGTGACTTGTTTGTGTGTGCCACATGTTTGTGATTGAGCATAACATCATGACATCATCATGCATCATAAGCATAGCATTTTCACTAACCATTTCAAGGACCAAAGGATTTATCTTTGTTCTTTGTTGCAGGTCATGGCTTCTGCTCGTAGAAACACTATCAGGATCAACTTTGTGGACATACCTGCTAAGCTTAAAGAGTTGGTTTCTCAAGTGTCTGATCACTCCCAGTTCATCAAGAGACATGGTCACCTATTGGATCTAGTCACTTCAGGGTTCAATGAAGACATGATGAGTGTTCTGTTTCAGTTCTTTGACCCTAAGCACCACTGCTTTACATTCCCTGACTATCAGCTGGTTCCAACCATGGAGGAGTTCTCTAAACTTCTGGGTATACCTGTTCTTGATCAAAGACCCTTCACAGGCTTAGAGAAGGAACTTAAACCAGAGGTTATTGCTGCAGCTCTACATCTAAAGAGGTCTGAAATTGTTCTAGAGACGAGAAGTGGAGTCAAGGGTATTCTTGCCAAGGTGTTGATAGAGAAGGCTCAGTTGTTCTTGAAGGCCATGAGCTATGATGCTTTTGAGGAGATCTTAGCCTTGCTGATATATGGCTTAGTATTGTTCCCCAATCCAGATCAGTTCATAGACGTTCATGCCATCAATATATTCCTGAGTCACAATCCAGTGCCTACATTGCTTGGAGACATCCTGCATTCTCTTCACACCCGTACTACAAGGGCAAGAGGAACTTTGATGTGCTGCATACCTTTGCTTTCTAGGTGGTTTATTTCTCACCTTCCTCGCTCAGTAATGAAGAATGAGCAAGGGTTCAGATGGTCCAAGAGGATCATGTCACTTTCTCACTCAGACATCCATTGGTGCTCCAGATCTATGGAGAACGTCACCATCATTGACCGTTGTGGGGAGTTTCCTAATGTGCCACTACTAGGCATAAGAGGAGGCATCACCTACAACCCCTCTCTAGCTTTACGACAGTTTGGTTACGCCCGGAGTGATGGTCCACATGATATGTTGATTCAGGGCATTGTATTTGACTACGACAACGATCTTCAGGGTTACCGTCAGAGATTCATACGAGCTTGGGGGAAGGTAAATAGGATTGACAGCAAGACACTGGAGCCTAAGTACACTATTCCTATGGAGGCTTATCTCAGATGGGTACGATCTCGTGCTCAGACACTCATGATGCCATATCCTGCCGTCCTACCAGTTACCATGGAACCTGTTGCTGAAGGAGACACAGCTTATACCATCCTTCACCCAGACATGCCTACTGATATGGAAGACTTGCAGAGATCATGGATCCAACTGAAGGAGCAAAGGGATACTTTCGAGGCTCATTACGAAGCAAGCCAAGCAAGAATCCTAGAGCTAACAAAGCAACTTCACGAGGAACGGAACCTCAACTCTTACCTCAACATAAAGAGGAAACGTCCATGGGAGACTTAAAACCCCATCTTTTGTACTTATTTCATTTCATTTTTGTAAGCCTAAAAGGCAAACAAATTTATTACTAATAAAAGTTTACTTTTGTGTTTGTCTAAGCAACTTTAAATCCTGTGGTCCTTGAAAACATTGCATGTGCATTACCATATCATTTCATTGCATCACAGGTTTATATTGTGCACAGGTTTCTCATCTTCTCGCTGTTTATTTCAGCAATGGCTCTCGAACAATCAGTTAAGGATCTCTAGGCACAAAATGCACAGTTCCAAGAGCTGATCTTGAACCTGTCCAAGGGGCAGGATGAATTGAAGGCACTGCTGGCCAAGAAGACTAAGAAGACTAGAAGGTCTGCTGGGTTGATCAACATGGGAAGAAGGTTCAAAGGTCTTGCCAAGACCAAAGAACCAGCTGAAGACTATGAATCTGAGGAATCTGAGCAAGAGGTAGGCAGTCTCCACCATACAATAGGGGACTCTGATTCTGAGGCTAATTACTACCATGAGCCTAATGAAGACAAATTCAAGATGCTGGTGGATAGGATGGATGCTATGGAGTTGCAGAAGTCATCTGGGCTGGATTTTGAGGATTTGAGTCTGATATCTGGGGTAGTTATACCCATTGGTTTCAAGGTTCCTACCTTTGTCGTTTATGATGGGGTCTCTTGTCCCAAGCTGCATCTGAGGTCTTATGTCAGAAGAATTCAACCCCACACTGCTGATAAGAAGTTGTGGATCCATTTCTTTCAAGAGAGCTTATCTGGAGCTCAGCTGGAGTGGTATTATCAGTTGGAAAGTGTCAACATCAGGGACTGGAATGATCTTGCTGAAGCTTTCTATAAGCAGTATCAATACAATGCTGACTTAGCCCCCACTCGCATGCAGCTTCAGAGCATGTCTATGGGTGCCAAAGAAAGTTTTAAAGAGTATGCTCAGAAGTGGAGAGATTTAGCTGGAAGAGTTCAACCCCCTTTGACTGATAGGGAGCTGGTTGATATGTTCATGTGCACACTGAATGGTCCGTTTTACAGTCATCTCATTGGAAGCTCATCATCTGGCTTCACTGAGTTGATCATGACAGGAGAGCGAGTAGAGAATGGTATAAAGAATGGCAAGATCCAAGTGGGCACTTCTTCATCTGGTGCTGCAAAGAAGCCTCCCACTGGAAAGAAAGAATCCAATGTTGTTTATGGTCAACCTGATCGTAATAGAAGGCATCAGTCTGTTAGTGCAGTTCATATTTCAAATCCAACTCCTGCAACAACAGAGCAGCCACAGGGCAACCAACAGAGGGCTAGAAGGCAATTCACGAAGATCAACATGTCAATGGCTCAGGAATTTCAACATTTGTTGAAGGCTGAACTTATTACTTTGAAAGAGGCTCCTCAGAATCCCAATGTTACCTCTCCCAGGTACAATCCCAATGCATGATGTGCATATCATTCAAACTGTCAGGGACATGATACTAATAACTGCTGGATCTTGAAGAATAAAATTCAAGATATGATTGATGCTGGAGAAATTGAATTTGATCCTCCGGGTACTCCCAATGTGATTACTGCTCCAATGCCAAACCACGAGAAGACTGTCAATGCCATTGAGGAAGATCTGCATATCCATTCAGTTGATGAAGTGACCACACCATTGTCTGTCATCAGAAAGAAGTTGGTACAAGCTGGGTTCTTTCCGGGTTGTCGTGAAGATTGTGTTTATTGTGAGTATAATCCAGAGAAGTGCTTCAGATTGAAAGATGGAATTCAGCGTCTCATGGATAATTACACCATAGTGTTTGAAAGAAGACCGTCTTCTGTGGAGAGTATGGTAGATCATATTACGCAGGGTAAGAAGACTGAAGAGGTTGACATGGTTGACAAAGTACCAATAAGAATCACTTCAAAGGGTCCTATTAAAATCACTCATCAGGGTCCAATCAAAATTACGGCTGAAGGTCCCGTGAAAGTTGTTGCTGAAGCCAGAGTAGCTCCTGTGGTCATTACTACTCCTGGTCCTATCCCATATACGTATGACAAAGCTGTGCCTTGGCATTATGGATCTGATGTTTACATCCATGGTGTTAAGCAAGAGCCTGTAGCTGATGTGCCTGTTGACATTGATAATATTGCTGGATCTAGCAAGATCACTCGTAGTGGAAGAGTCTTCTCTCCTCCAGATACTTCCAAGAATGCAGTTACTCCTGCGGCTACCTCCACCACTGATGCTCGGGGCAAGGGTCCTGTTATTGAGCCTGTATCTCCTGATGTGCCAGCTGCTGATGACCTCTCTAAGCAGATGGAAGAAGTATTGAAAATCATTCGCAAGAGTGATTATGACATTGTTGATCAGTTGGGACATACTCCCTCAAAGATTTCTATATTATCCTTGTTGTTATGTTCTGAGGCTCATGCCAAGTCCTTGATTAAATTTCTGAAGACCGCTCATGTACCCAGTGCAATTTCTGTTGACCAATTTGAGAACTGTGTTGCCCACCTGACCTATGACAATGGGTTGGGATTTTCTGATGCTGATTTGACCCCTGCCAAGAGGGATCATAACAGGGCCTTGCATATTTCAATTGAATGCAGGGGCCCTACCCTGTCACATGTGCTGATAGACAATGGTTCCTCTTTGAATGTGTTGCCTAAGGAAGTCCTGAACAAGTTAAGTCCTGAAGATGCTGTGTTGAAGCCCAGTAACATTGTGGTGAAGGCTTTTGATGGTTCTAGAAGAGTAGTACATGGGGAAATTGATCTCCCAATCAAAGTTGGCTCCCAGGTGTTTACTGCTACATTTTTTGTGATGGATATTATCCCCTCGTACTCTTGTCTTCTTGGTCGTCCTTGGATCCATGGGGCAGGTGCTGTAACATCTACATTGCACCAAAAGCTGAGATATCCGGTGAATGGAAAGGTTGTTACTGTCTATGGAGAAGAAGAATACTTTGTCAGCCATGTAAACACTTTCAAGTATCTGGAAATGGAAGGTGAATACATTGAAACTCCGTGTCAGACCTTTGAAGTGGTTCCCTGGGTTGTTAATGATTATGTAGCCCCTCCTGTTGCGAAGAAAGTTCCTGTGGTCACCAGAAAGCCTCCAACAATGGCAATGGCCTCCCTCAATGATGCTAGAGCTGTGGTGGATGAAGGTGGTTGTACTATTTGGGGTCAGCTTCCTGATATTCCATACAAGTCTGACAAGTTTGGTTTGGGTTTCACTGCAGAGTCCCAGAAGGCTGTTCGTCGTGCTCGTGCTGCCCGTATCACTAATCAAGGGGTTGTGAAGGACCAGATTAATGTTGTGGGAGATCAAGATGAAGACTACAACTTGGATGCATGGATTTTTCCTACTGTGGGTGCTGGACTCAATAATTGGAAAGCTGAAGATGTTATCCCTATCTCCTTTAGTCAGGAGTAAATACTATTACTGTGTTATGTTTGAACAATAAAACTTTCAAGCCATGTGCCTTACCCGGGGCACAATGGTGTGCTTGTTACGGGTTGTCATTTCATTTGCATACTTCATTCAATAAAATCAGTGGACGTTTCGTTTTCGTAAATATTGTGTTCCTTGTCTTTCTTTTCTTTTATTTTTGTTTTATCAGCTATGTGTTCTTACACACACCCACATCACTAAAATGCAGATCCTCATCCACTCTGGATCCTGTTGATAACAGTTCTACTATTGCCAATTATAATTTCGAGAATCCGATCTATCAAACTGAAGACGGAAATAAGGACGATTGTGAAATACCTGTAGAGCTTGCTAGGTTGTTACAACAAGAAGAGAAAGCTATACAGCCACATGAAGAGCCAGTCGAAGTTGTGAATCTGGGAACTGAAGAAAACAGAAAAGAGGTCAAGATAGGGGCTGATTTAGAGGACAGTGTCAAGAGCAGGTTGATTCAGATGTTACGTGACTATGTGGAGATCTTTGCTTGGTCTTATGAAGATATGCCAGGGTTGGATACAGACATTGTGGTTCACCGTTTGCCAGTTAAAGAGGATTGTCGTCCAAAGAAGCAGAAAGTTCGTCGTATGCGTCCTGAAATGTCAGAAAAGATCAAGGCAGAGGTAATGAAACAGTTCAATGCAGGGTTCTTAGCAGTAACTTCTTATCCTCAGTGGGTTGCAAATGTGGTACCGGTTCCTAAGAAAGATGGTAAGGTACGTATGTGTGTGGACTACAGAGATTTGAACAAGGCTAGCCCTAAAGATGACTTTCCACTTCCTCATATTGATATCCTGGTAGACAACACTGCTCAGCATAAGGTATTCTCTTTTATGGATGGTTTCTCTGGTTACAATCAAATCAAGATGGCACCTGAAGATATGGAGAAGACAACATTTGTGACACAGTGGGGCACCTTTTGCTATAAGGTAATGCCATTTGGTTTGAAGAATGCAGGGGCAACATATCAGCGTGCTATGGTGGCTTTGTTTCATGATATGATTCATCATGAGATAGAGGTATATGTGGATGATATGATAGCCAGATCTCAGAATGAAGAGCAACATCTTGATCATTTACATAAATTGTTTGAGAGGTTGAAAAAATACAAGTTGAGGTTGAACCCAAACAAGTGTACTTTTGGAGTTAGATCTGGAAAGCTCTTGGGTTTTATTGTCAGTGGAAAAGGTATTGAAGTGGATCCTGCAAAAGTGAAAGCTATACGAGAGATGCCAGCTCCCCGTACTGAGAAGGAAGTTAGAGGTTTCTTGGGACGATTGAACTACATTGCAAGATTTATTTCCCAGTTAACTACCATCTGTGAGCCAATCTTCAAGTTATTGAAGAAAGATCAGGTGATGGAATGGAATGATGAATGCCAGAATGCCTTTGATGAAATCAAGAGGTATCTGCTAGAACCTCCAATTTTGATGCCACCAGTTGATGGAAGACCCTTGATTATGTACTTAACAGTGTTAGACAACTCAATGGGGTGTGTGTTGGGGCAACATGACGAGTCTGGTCGAAAAGAGAAGGCAATATACTACCTTAGCAAAAAGTTTACCGACTGTGAAACAAGATACTCACTGCTCGAGAAAACTTGCTGCGCTTTGGCATGGGTTGCTCGCCGACTAAGACAGTATATGTTGACCCATACTACTTTATTGATTTCGAAGATGGATCCAATCAAGTACATATTTGAGAAACCTGCTCTCTCCGGAAGAATTGCAAGATGGCAAATGATCTTGACAGAATATGACATACAGTATACTACTCAGAAGGCCATTAAAGGAAGTGTTGTTGCTGATCATTTGGCTCATCAAGCAGTGGATGATTATCAGTCAATGAATTTTGAGTTTCCTGATGAAGACATTATGATTATTACCAAAGAACCTGGACAATATGACGGACCTGAACAAGGATCCCGATGGACTATGGTTTTTGATGGTGCCTCTAATGCACTTGGTAATGGTGTTGGTGTTGTGATTAGTTCACCTGAAGGTTGTCATACCCCGATTACTGCCAGACTTTGTTTCCATTGTACCAATAACATGGCTGAGTATGAGGCATGTATCCTGGGTATTAAAGCTGCTATTGATATGAAGATTCAGTTCCTTGATGTGTATGGAGATTCAGCCCTGGTAGTTAGTCAGATCAAAGGAGATTGGGATACCAAGCATGATAACCTCATTCCTTACAGAGAGCATGTGTTGTCTTTGATCCCACATTTTAAAGAGATTACCTTTGGACATATTCCACGAAGAGAGAATCAGTTGGCAGATGCATTGGACACCATGGCATCTATGTTTGAGATCAGTTGGGATGATAAAGCTCCCAAGATTACTATTGATAGATTTGAAAAGCCTGCATATTGCAATGAGATTGACACAGAAGGGGCAGAGGAGAAGCCTTGGTTCTATGAAGTGAAAAGATATCTGGAAGCTCAGGAGTTCCCTGAAGGGGCATCTGTCAAAGATAAGAAGTTTCTGAGAAGGTTTTCTGCTAAGTTCTTCTTGAGTAATGGGATTATGTACAAGCGCAATCATGATTCAACTATGCTTCGTTGTGTGGATAAGAAGGAAGCAACTGAGATTATGGAGGATATGCATGATGGGATCTTTGGCACTCATTCCAGTGGTCATACTATGGCAAAGAAGATTTTGAGAGCAGGTTACTATTGGTCTACCATGGAAGCTGATTGCTATCAACACTCCAGAACATGTCACAAGTGTCAAATCTATGCTGATAAAGTCCATGTACCTCCATCACCATTGAATGTGTTGACTGCTCCTTGGCCCTTTGCCATGTGGGGCATTGATATGATTGGTGAGATCAAGCCTACTGCCTCTAATGGGCATCGTTTCATCCTGGTTGCTATTGATTACTTCACGAAGTGGGTAGAAGCAGCTTCATTTGCATCCGTTACCAAGAATGTTGTGGCTCGATTCATTAAGAATAATCTCATATGTAGGTATGGCATCCCTGAAAGGATTATCACTGACAATGGCTCTAATCTGAACAACACTATGATTACTGATCTCTGCACGCAATTCAAGATTAAGCATCATAACTCTTCTCCGTATCGTCCGAAGATGAATGGGGCAGTTGAAGCTGCTAATAAGAACATTAAGAAGATTGTACAGAAAATGACTGTTACTTACAAGGATTGGCATGAGATGTTACCGTTTGCTCTTCATGGTTATCGTACCACTATACGTACCTCAACAGGGGCAACCCCATTCTCTTTGGTCTATGGTATGGAAGCAGTTCTGCCCATTGAAGTTCAGATTCCCTCCTTGAGAATTATGAAGGATGCAGGCTTGGATGAAGATGAGTGGATTCAGACTCGACTGGACCAGATTAATTTGATTGATGAGAAGAGGTTAGCAGCAGTTTGTCATGGCCAGATGTACCAGAAACGAATGATCAAAGCTTTTGACAAGAAGGTTAAGACAAAGGTATATCAGGCTGGTGACTTGGTAATCAAGCGTATCATATTACCACAGGGTGATCCTAGGGGCAAGTGGACTCCAACATATGAAGGACCATTTGTAGTCAGGACAGTGTTCTCAGGAGGTGCCATGATACTGACTACAATGGATGGTGAAGACTTTCCACAACCTGTAAACGCAGACATAGTTAAAAAATACTACGCATAAAAAGAGACCCGCTAGGTTGACAGGCCTAGGCAAAAATAAGGGCATCCCGGCAAACCAAAAGGGTTTGGGCAAAAATTAGGGATATATATAAAAAGATGTACACCCGGCAAGTCGAAAACCTGAAAAGGCGACTTGGGCAAAAAAGGGTATCCCGGTGGATTGAAAACCTGAAAGGGCAATCCAGGAAAAAGTTAGGGATTAAAGCGTATGACTATGTCTCGTTTGAATCACCCATGAAACTGCAACCAGTTGTACTACTTACTCAAGCTCGAGCAAATAAAGCTCAATCCAATTGTTTCCGTCTCAACAGCAAGAAGATGAGATACTTGAATGGCAATAGTAGAATTGAAACTCAATAGGATTGTTTCCCACATAGTTGACTCTCTTTGTTTTGTAAACACTTCATGACAAAATCCTCTTACTAGGGTTTATGTCTCCTTGTACAAACTTACCCGTGTATGGGTCACTTTTTGATATAAAATAAATTCCATCTTTTGAATCCAGATTTACTTTTACCCTATTTACATAAGCGAAACGTCCATTGGTTGTGTTTGAATGTATGTATGCTTTTGAATATGATTAATGTTTACCAAAAAGGCATGAATGCTTAATATGATTGATGTTTACCAGAAATGCATGAAAATGCAGTAATAGTATTTACTAAGGACGAACGAGGGAAGGATTTCAACGAAGCTTCGCCGGTTCATCCTTACAAGACAGTTACAAACCCTCAGTAGGACGAATCCATCTTCATAAAGTCTCATCTCCCCTGGAATTTATATCCATCTCTTTTATCCTCATACGGATATACGGGAAAATACTTTCCAATAAGGGCACGACAAACAAAGACGGGATGTTATCCTACCATCAAACGAAGACGATGGTTATATATACCTTACTATCCCCAGCATACGGGAGGCTATATATACCTTGTTATCCTCAGCATACGGGAGGTTATCTATACCTTACTATCCCCAGCAGACGTAAGGTTATGTATAATATATTCTTCAACGACGAATCGGGATTTATTTTCCCTGGCCAGCAGTTGTTATACGAAGATATCCAGACGCTTCTGGCAGTATCATATCATACATACACCATTTACATCATACCATAACATACATATACATGAGTGCATAATACATTACCTAAGTGCATCATATTATACATGCATACATAAAGCATAAACTAATATTATTATACAGAATGTTACCTTGTTTTCAGGTTAATTATCCAGCAAACAAACTTATGGTCATCAGGATTGCTCTATCCTCCTGAAGACATGATGTTACGTCAGGATTACTCCAGTCTCCTGAAAGCATACCATTATTACATCAGGATTGCTCTATCCTCCTGAAAACCGGCTGTTACATCAGGACTACTCCAGTCTCCTGAAAGCATACCATCATTACTTCAAGACTGCTTTAGAGTTATCATTATTGATTGCTCTATCCTCCTGAAATCCTATTATTACTTCAAGACTGCTTTAGAGTTATCATTATTGATTGCTCTATCCTCCTGAAATCCTATTATTACTTCAAGACTGCTTTAGAGTTATCATTATTGATTGCTCTATCCTCCTGAAATCATCATATTGCTTCAAGACTGCTTTAGAGTTATCATTATTGATTGCTCTATCCTCCTGAAATCATATTATTACTTCAAGACTGCTTTAGGCTTATCATTATTGATTGCTCTATCCTCCTGAAGGCATGCTGTTACATCAGGATTACTCCAGTCTCCTGAAAGCATATCATCAATACCTCAGGACTGCTCCAAACTCCTGATAGCTTTCATTATACCTCCATATTTTGGACTGCTTTATCTTCCAAGAAATATACCTGAAGAACTTTCCCCTAGTGGCATCTTTAAGCCCACTCAAGCATATACAACCAACCATCAATATCACTCTATGCACTGGTGAGTGCAAATTTTTGGGCTTTTGTGTTCAATCCCCTTCAACCTTCCAGGTCATGACTGGCAAATGTACCAATCTAACCCCTCAGGTTTCAGAAAATTGAACAGGGGCAGCTGTTGCACCCCAAAATTTGCCCTCACAATACAAGACTTTGTGTGCTAAGAAGGTTCACAAGGTTCACAAGTTCCTCAATGCTTATATAACCTTTCATGAGGTTCATGAAGTCTACAAGCTACTTTATGAAGGTTCACAAGATTCACAATGCTTTCAATACCTTTCATGAGGTTCATGAAGTCCACAAGTTACTTCTTGAAGGTTCACAAGGTTCACAAGATTCACAATACCTCTCATGAAGTTCACAAGACGTTTTATGATGGTTCACAAGGTTCACAAAGTTCACAATTGGTCAAAGGAGTTGACAATTCCCTCAGACAATGCACCTCCTAAGCAGTGCATCCAAAACTAGGGTTTTGACTTTAATCAGGCTAAATGGACTTCCAATACCTCAAGTGAGCTTCATAACATCTTATATGTGTATAAGAACCCCCATGATAAGTTTCAAGACTTTTCTCAAAAGTTTGCTCAGTCAGATGATCAGATAAGTCAAAATCAGTCAGTGCAGTTAAAAAGTCAAACTGAGGTCAACTGTGGTCAAACCAAAGTCAAACTTCATGATTTTTTGCCAACATCAAGTATATGAAGTAAAATTCATCATTTGATCAAGGGTTGATCATGATTCATCAAGGAGATTCCAGATCATCAATAATCAGGAGTTTCTAAATTAGGGTTTCCTCAGTAAAAGTCAACTAAACTTTGACCAGCCATAACTTTCACATACTTCATCACCAAGTCTCCACTCAAAGCCCATTTTGAAGGATATTGAATTCTCTACAACTTTGATGTTGCAAGTTAAGCCCAAAAATGCTTCATTTGGAAGATATGAGCTAAGACATTATAGGTCATTTCAAAAGTCAACAAAAAGTCAACAACTTCAAAAGGGCATAACTTGAGATTGGTAAATGATATGGACCTGAAACCAATGGGGTTGTTTATAGGACTCTTCAAGCTTTCCAAAATGTCCAAGAACACCCTCATACCTTTAAAATTGAGGGAGATGTGCCCTTGCAAAGTTGGGAAATTTTATGATGGTTTATGTTGAAAATGGAGGTTTAAAACCACTTCTTTCCAAATGGGCTTGCTAAATTATGATCCAATCCATATCATATCATCATGCACGACCCAATTGATTAAAAATCATAATTTTTATTATTTTATTTTTATTTATTTTGATTTAATTCATAAAAAATCATTTTAAATAAATATAAAATATGAAAATATATTTTTGGATGAAGATTGAGCTTCTAGAATCTCATCAATGTTGATTGAAGTTGAAAGAGAAAGAAATCATATGATTTATCCAAAAATAGCAAGCTTTCATGAGCCAATATTTGAATTTCATGACACCATCTTTTTCAATCTTCAAATATCCAAACTTCCACATAACTAATCAATATTTTGACCTAGAATGATTCACATATATATACTAAACACAACCCTAGCTCTGATACACGATTTCCAGCAGCCCAAAGGTAAGTTTCATAGTTCAAAAATTCAAGCCAAAACACCAATTCGGATTCTTCAATCCAGTGCACTAGAAGGTAAAATAAGAACATGGAGATGTTCTTTAGACATCACTGAAGCTAAAGCATCACTCATATGCATCCCATGTGCACCATATTGCTCTACCCGAATCAAACTTTGTCTTGAATTTCAATTTTTCGATTCTGTTTATTTGTGCATTGTTAATGAATTTTGTTTGAGTTTCTGTGTTTGTGAGGTTCCAAGGAACGATTCTGGACAATTGGATTGAAGCTTCATGACCTATATCACCCGCGGCCATTATTAGGGTTTAGAGCTCAATTTTAGGGTTTGATGATTCAACAAATATAAATAAATTCTGGACACATAGGAATGTTCTATGAACCACCAGGATTATGAAACACCAATTAATTTCTTGAATTGATACTGTTTTGCTTGAGTTTCGTTTTCGTAGGTTGAGAACATTGAAGAACTCGCAGGAAAATTTGCATCTGAATTCGCAGGAAATTTCGAAGGATAGGAGGTTGAAGACAAAGCTGTTCGCGCGCTTCTGGAAATTTGAAAATTGGTTATAATATTTTATTATATTGTTTCTAATCTTATTCACTAAAGCATGCTTGGTCCAGTGGTGAGAGTAACGCGCATGTAACCTATGGGGCCTGAGTTCGAGTCTTGGTCTCGTACATCATTTTTTCTATTTTTCAGGGTAATAAGAAGACTCAATATATTATATTATGTTGTCACTATACTACCAGAAGGGCTCTCCCAGCCAGGTGGTAATGCGCGCATGTGTGTATCTGTAAGGTCCTGGGTTCAACACCACCCCCAGGCCTTTTGTTTTCATTATTTTTCTGGATTTTCAAGATGAAGCATAAAACGAATTTCTCCCTCTCTTTTGTTGCCTGCGTGCATAGTGGCCTGATGGTGGTTCTTCTTGCTGGCAAATACACTGACCTGGGTTCAAATCCCAGTCAGGTAAGTTTTTTTCACAATTTTTCTCTTTTATTTTGATTATCCTATTAATATTAAATTAAATATAATTTTATGTATATAAATATAATTAAAATAATGTTGTAGATATATATTCAATGTAATTCAAATTCTATATTTCTTTTTTTTTTTCTGAAAATTATTTTTATAATCATATAAATAAATTATAATATGTATATTAATTAAAATAATCTTATATTATAAACCCTAAAAAATATTTTCTAAAATAAAACTTAATTCTATTTTTTTTCTAAATAATTTTATTTTCTAATTCTTAATGTAATTATTATGTATATTTATTTATTTAATATGATTCTTGTAAATTTTGTAAATATGATTATTTTTTATGAACATGATATTTAAAATATTTTTTAAATAATTGTTGATATATTTAGAAATAATTAAATTTGTAAAGATTAAAATTTATAATTTATATTATGTTTTAAAATTTTTATGTTATAGTAATTATTTAAATATTCATATTTCTAAATAAGTGTTTATACATTAAAATCCAATTTTTTGTTTATTATTCTAATTATGTCATTATAATATTTTTTATTTAATTCTATTTACTTTAATTATTGTTACTAACCATGTTATTATTTATTATTATCTTATATTTTTATTATTCCACTAATTTTTATTATTTATTAACCTCTCTTATTTTATTATTACTAACTTTTTGATTATTATTTAATATTATTATTATTTTAACTAACCTTATTTCCTAATTTTTATTACTACTAACCCATTATTTATTTATTGCTAATTTATTATTTTTTGCTTATTATTCATATTTTGCTATTTATTTTGCTTGTTATTATTTTGTAAATGCTCCCGGATGTAAATTTTTAAATATTTAATTATTTTTGCTATGGTTAGTAATTTAGGGAGTGCAAAACATGTATGCTACTTAAAATGAATTTAGATCACTTTAATCATAAGATAAATAAAATTGTACACTCACACACGTAAGTCGATTTTTAATCGCCGTCTCACTTTCTAAGGCTATTCCTCTATGTTGCCTATTAATAAGGTCAAGTGGGGTGTAAAAAGCAAGTCCCTTAAAAAGAAAAATCATCAAGTCCCTCATGGTTGCCTTTACGAATCAAGTCCCTTCGAATAATGATGATAGTCCCTCCTACATGCTTAATACACCCCACAGTTGCCTTCATAAAAACAGATGTCCCTCACATGTCCCTAACATCCAAGGTAATGACTACCTACTCCTTAATAGTAGGGATAGTCTTACCATTTAAAGGATAAAGAATAAGAAAGACTTAAACATTAGGGTAGGTTCCTCTTATGTACTTGCTCACTATTCAAATTTTTCACACTTAACAAATTTCAAACAAATTTTCAAAAACAAGTTTTTACGCATCCGTACATGGATCATTATTAACTATTCTGAAAATTTTTCTATTCACACACTACACTTTCAAAAACAATTCAAAAGTGAGCTAAGTAACTAAGAGCCCATGGATAACCATGGATGTAAAGGGTGCTAACACCTTCCCTTTACATAACCTACCCCCCGGACCCAAAATATTCTCTTAAGGTCTTTCCTGTTCTTTTATACCCTTTCCTTTTGGATAAAATAAAAGTCGGTGGCGACTCTTGCTATCCGCAACATAATTAAAGTCAGTTCTCCCACCGTGTTACAGTAGGACATGTACTAAATATTGCTAGTAAATTCACTGCAAAAGAAATATCAGGTCTTGTATAGTTGGCAAGGTACACGAGTTCCCCAATTGCATAAAGGTTTGACACTTCTGAGGCAAGATCCTCTTCATTACTCTCATTTGACCTAAAAGGGTCCTTTTCAATATTAAGTGTTCTACCCATCTTTGGACTACTCAAAGGGTTTGCCTTGTCCATGTTGAACCTTTTCAATACCCTTTATGTATAATTTGATTGATGTACCAATATACCATTTTTAGTATACTCAATCTGTAAACCAAGACAAAATCTAGTTTTTTTTCCAGATCTTTCATTTCAAATTCTTCCTTTAAATAACTTCTTGCTTCGCTGATTTATTTATTAGTCCAAATGATATTTAAATCATCAACATAAACAACAATTATTACAAATCTGGATATCATTTTTCTTATAAAAACACAATGTAAAATAGGATTTTTATCATAGCCTTCTTTAAGTAAATATTCACTTAGTCTATTATACCACATGCATTTTGATTGTTTTAGCCCATACAATGATATTTTCAACTTAATCACATACATTTCTTTCGGCTTCAATGTCTCCGGCCATTTAAATCCTTATGGGATTTTCATGTATATATCACTATCAAGTGATCCATACAAATAAGCAGTAACAACATCCATAAGGTACATATCAAGATTATTAAATATTGATAAACCAATTAAATAACGAAAAGTAATGGCATGCATAACAGGAAAACATGTTACCTCATAATCGATTCCTGGTCTTTGGTAAAAACCTTGTGCAATAAGACAAGCTTTGTATTTGAGAATCTCGTTTTTCTCATTTTGTTTTCTTACAAAAACCCACTTATACCTAACAGGTTTCACACCTATAGGTATAACAACAATATGGCCAAATACTTTTCGATTATTAAGAGAATTTAATTCAGTATCTATAACATCCTTCCAATTTTCCCAATCTTGTCTATTTTGACATTCATTCAGAGTTCGGGGTTCAGGATCATCATTTTTATTTATAACTTCGCATGCAACTGAGAATAAAAATATCTCATCAATATTCATTCCTTTTCGGTTCAAAAAATTTCCTGTATTAACATAATTAATTGAAATCTCGAGATCATTCTTGTTTTCAGTTTCATTATTAATGATCTCATTATCATCATCCTGTGCTTCTTCGAGAGCACGTTTTTCAATCGTGGATTTATTATTATCTAGTGTCTTTCTGAAGATCACTTTCAATTAAATTCACCTTTTCTATTCCCTTTCTTTTTCGGGAATTTTTGTCTTTGGATCCCATAGGTCGGCCACACTTACGGTGTATCTTAGATGTACTTCTATATCATTTAGTTTCGAACTCTCAATTCGAGTTGGGACATTTACAAATGGTACATGTGATTTTGTGACTTTTCAAATCAGTAAATGAATCTTGTAGCTGATTTGCTAAATTCTATAAGTGCACATTTTTCTTTACATTTTCTTCCCATGATTTATTATATGGGTCCAAATGTAATAAATGTGGTACATACCATGATATTTCATTTTCTGATTGTTTGTTTTCTCCCTCAAATGTTGGAAATTTTGTTTCGTCAAAATGACAATCAACAAATCTTGCCTGAAAAACATCACTTGCTAAAGGTTCAAGATATCTAATAATAGATTGTGATTCATACCCGACGTATATTTCAAATCTCCTTTGAGGTCCCATTTTAGTTCTTTGTGGTGGAGATATTGAGACATATATTGCACAATAAAAAATCTTTAAATGTAAAATATTAGGTTCTTTACCAACTGCAAGTTGATAAGGGGTATGTTTATGATCCCCCTAGTATAGTTTAGTTATTTAGATTAATTAATGATTAATTTATTTTTAGAATCCCGAAATATCATATTATAGTATAATTATAACACATTAAAAAATCTCAAATAACATTTTAATTTAATTATTTATCTTTATTTAGTTTATTAGATTTTTTTTAGTTAGTTAATTTATTATTTTAGATATTAAAAAATCACAACAAAAATATTAGATAGGTCTAGATTTTATGATTTCAACTCGATGTAGTTCTTGTTGGAATCTTTGACGATTTTCCATTGTTGTCTTATCATGATAACCCTAGTGTCGATGGTCTCATAGTGTGGGTCCACGAAATTCTTTTTCTTGTTGGGTCCATACGAGGACCTCAATCAAAGTAGATTTATTAGATGAAGTTGACACCCGACAAGCAGTTGTCGTGCGTGACAAACAATCTGATGGGTCAATGACTTTGATAATCGTTGTCATCTCTTTTCTACGATGTTTTTGTCGTGCATACTTTGTCTTTACGATGTTCTTCTGTATACAACGCTTGTTCGTTTTCTCATGATGTTTTTGCCGTGAGCGTATTCTCGATTCTACTTTTTGTCATGATGTTTTTTCTATGAGCATACTTTTTTTTACTCGTTGTCTGATGCTCGTTACCCAATCCAAGGGAAGAAGATGGTGTATTGACTTATTGTCATTTACTCGTCACCTGTGTGTTTCCACCTTAGTTTTCATCCTTTAATCTTTTCACTAGCTTTGTATTCAAGCTTTTTCCTTTTTTTACCCGTAGTTTTCCAAACTACGACGCTTTGACTTTCCCATTGCACGAGGGAATACGTAGGCACAAGGTTTATCCTTGGCGAGCACATGTTTCTTTTTTCACATTTTTATTTTTCTTCATCTTTCACAATTTTCTTTTTTCACAATTTTCTTTTTTCACATGTTTCTTTTCTTTACTTTTTTCTCTTTTTTCATTTTCTCATTTTTTAAAACTCTTTTCTATTTTTACAATTTCTCACCTTTTCATTTTAATTTTAGTTCTCATTCAGTTAGAAGACAATTAAGCACAAAAATCATAGATATTACAAGAGGTTCCCGTAGAGTACTACAGATACTTAAGATGCTAGCATCTTCCTTAAGTATAACCAACCCCCCGTACCTTTGATCTCTGACTGCTTAAATTTTAGCTTCATCTTTAGCTTAGCATATTCATTAGGGTTTCTCGATCTTTTTTCCCTTCCCTTGGATAAATTAAAGTTCGATGGTGAACATTTATGATTTGTGATTCAAGCTCATTCAATAGCTTGATATCTGATTCTCACCACGACAAAAGTCTAATAATATAATTACCCCGTAAAGTGACAAGGATCCTTCCCATGGAAGTCTAACAATATAATTACCTCGTAGGGAGGCAATGATCTTTATGTTGAAGTTCAACAATAAAATTTCCTCATATGGCAGCAAGGATCTTCCTATGGAAGCCCATTAATATAATTACCATGTAGGAAGGAAATGAACTTCATATAAAATTCTAGAAATATAATTACCCCATAGGACGACAAGGATCTTCCCATGGAAGCTCAACAATATAATTATCCTATAGGACGACAAGGATCTTCTTGTGGAAGTCCAACAATATAATTAACTCGTAGGGTGGAAAGGATCTTCTTATGGAAGTCTAACAAAATAATTACCCCGTAGGCCGACAAGGATTTTCTCGTGGAAGTCCAACAATAGAATTACCCTGTAGGGCGACAAGGATATTTATGTGGAAGCCCGACAATATAATTACTTTGTATGGGGCAAGGATCTTCCTATGGAAGTATAAGAATATAATTACCTCGTTGGGTGACAAGGATATTCTGGTTGAAAGTACAACAATATAATTACCTTGTAGGGAGGCAAGGATCTTCCTGTGGAAGTCCAGCAAAAGAATTACCTCGTTGGGCAACAATGATCTTCTTGTGGAAGCCCAATAATATAATTACCTCATAGAGAGGCAATGCTTTTCATATGTAAGTCTCAGAATATAATTACCTAGTAAGGCGGAAAGGATCTTTCGGTGGAAGCCAGTAATATAATTACCTCGTATGGTGGCAAGGATCTTCCTGTGCAAGTCCAACAATATAATTTAGTAGTAAAACCATAATGATTTGTTTAAATACCATAATCTGTTATACAAAATTTTCATAAATATGTGATTAACCCTCTACCTCTTTACTATAATAATATTTCATATTAAATGAGTTTCATGTTCCGGGGATGATTCATCCATTCAGTTCCCTGGGCTTGTTGGGCCCATTAGGCAACTTTGAATATATATGATACAACCACTCCTAGTTAGGTTGTAGCTTTCCTTACTTCGTGGATAATACATCTTACCAAGTTACTTTACTGCATCTCTTTTTGAATTACCTTGGAGTTGTATCTCTTGGTTGTTATCTGTTTAGTAGAGAACTCTCAGATGTGCGTGAAATCTCTACTTTCGTCCACTAGGTCGGAGTTACATATGTGCCCTTCCTTTTTTTCCTCTTTGTTGAAGTAAGAGCTTCACCATATTGGTGTTTTAATTTTGATTTGTAGTATGGCGTCCACCCCAAATACTAATCTAAAAGGAGTTTCTCTAGTGGTGGAATAAGGGGTAGTGTGGTATAACCATAGTACTTCGTGTAATTGCTCGACCCATACACTGCTGGAATCTTCCAATTTCTTCTTGATCCCTTTCCATATTAGTTTGTTAGACGAATCTACTTTTCTGTTTGTTGTAGGTGACAAACATACATGAATTTAGTTTATAGTTCAATCTCCTTGGATAAATTGACTACATGGGCACTAGAAAATTGAGTTCCATTTTTGATACAATGATTCCTGGTAAAATGAACATGCATGTGATATTTTGCCAATAAAAGTGACAAACCCTCTCTTCCATTACCATGGATACAACCATTGACTTTATCAACTTCTTATAGTAGTAAACTCATATGATCAAGAAATTTAATTGGCCATTAGCTATGGGAAAAAGGGTCCAAAATGTCAAGGTCCTAATGATTAAAAGACCAATGCGTTGATACAAAATGGAGAAGCTTGGATGATGATGGTGTAATTGGAATACCTTTAGAACTTGCCACACTTCTTGATGAAATCTATGTTGTCCTTTGTAGTGTTATATTTGTGGATGTCCTAAACCAGGACACCCCTGCCTAGGAGTCGTGTCACTCGGGCGATGACCTGGAGACCCGCCTAAAAAAAACCCTAATGTGTAAGTCAAGAAAGAAAGACTTTATGTTAGCTCCTCAAATATAGGCAGTCAATAACTCCCAAGAAAAGGAGGGAATAGTTGATGCCACTACAAATGATTCAAACCTTTGGCCCAAGAGCCTTTATTAGTACTTATCTCATAATAGGAGTATGACATACCCCAAGTGATACACACTCTTAACACCCTAAAAGAGAACAACACTCATTATCGTCTTAACACACGACCATGAGCAAGTGTATGATTACCACTAAGCATCACCGATCATGAGTAAAGTCTTTCAATTCACATGAGTAGATCTCCTAAATCACCATGATAAATGTCTTTTTGCCGCCGTGGGCAAGCCCTCATGACAAAAAGATGTTATAAACATATTAAGGCCTCTAATTCTTCCTGCCCTTACACGAGGAACATCCACACATGTACTTTTTGACCAGTACATCCTTCATTAAGGAAGTCCAATAATAATTTTCTCTTAATAGCTTGTGGGCCAAAGCTCGCCCTTTAGTGTGGCAGTCTCATGTTCCCCCATTGATCTCATCATAGGAGTGTCTCTTCCAATTTTGTAAAGATTTCCTGACATAAGGACGTACTTTGTTGCATGCTTGCAAATTTTCTTTGCTTCTAACTCGTCTTGTAGTAATTCACTTCATTACAGATAGTGGACTATGGGTGCCATCCAACTATCAGTTAGGGTGACGTCGATAAAATTCACCTATATTGATATATGATAGTGATGAAGAGTTTTTCATGTATTACAGTTCAATTGAATTCAACTTTCTTCGAGCTTTCTAGTTTGGATAACATGTGTGCCCTAAAGTTATGTTTCCTACACACATGCTATATTTCAAAAAAATTTGAGGAACTCATACATGTCATGTACCTTCTTTGAGTATCTGATAAACTAAGTATAATTTGCTTGATACTTACTAGAAACTTGTCTCGCCACCAATTGAGAGTATTTCTTGGCTTGTAGGTTTGACATGCCTACTTCTAAGTTGAGGGTCATGTTGGTGATGAAGGCTTCATACTTGTCCTTATTGATACTAATCTTAAATTTAAACTGCAATGACTACTTCATCACTAATTCATGTGGTCCTTTTAGAATAACCAGAGAGCTTCTCCCTTTGACGTTAGAATCTCATTCCACTAAGTGGATCTAAGCGGGGGAGATGTAACACCCATATAATATATATCTAGAATAACATCATACAATGTTATTTTTTGGTACTGACACCATCATAAATACCTACTAGTATGATTCACATTCTCGTCCAATTCTTAAACTATACAAATATGGCACAAGACATGGAAATCATACTAAAATAAAAGCTAAGAACAATACAATATCCATTATTGTACAAAGATACAGAAATACACAGCGGAAGACTAAACTAAGCTTCACTTGAAACATCTCGAGCATAGCTCCACTCGTAAATCAAACCTGCATAGGAACCTGAAAAACAACAACAATAGTGGGGTGAGATAACAACATCTCAGGGGGTTCCCTATCTTAGAGTTCTCTCGGCTCTAAGGGTTCTACAAAACCTAACCCAAGTCTTTATTCGGGGAAAACGACCTTGAGTTCACACGCCTCACTCTCGCTGGAATCACATCCAAGAGTTCTACAAATCCTACTATCACTAGCTAGGATATTAGCTTTTTACTTCCCATGGGACTCGGTGTAACACCCATCTCAAGCCTAAGGTCACTTCTCTATAAGGAATTAAAACAAAATGGAATATCCATATAACATTCTCAACACTTCACGTGGGACTCAATGTAATACCCACCTCAAGCGTAAACCATGCTTCCCGTGGGACTCAGTGTAATACCCACCTCAAGACTTATCATTTACTTCCCGTGGGACTCAGTGTAATACCCACCTCAAGACTTATCATTTTCTTCCCGTGGGACTCAGTGTAATACCCACCTCAAGACTTATCATTTGCTTCCCGTGGGACTCAGTGTAATACCCACCTCAAGACTTATCATTTGCTTCCCATGGGACTCAGTGTAATACCCACCTCAAGACTTATCATTTGCTTCCCGTGGGACTCAGTGTAATACCCACCTCAAGACTTATCATTTGCTTCCCGTGGGACTCAGTGTAATACCCACCTCAAGACTTATCATTTGCTTCCCGTGAGACTCAGTGTAATACCCACCTCAAGACTTATCAGAGGATACCGCGTATAACGCATCATGGATTCACAACAACCTAGGATGAACCTAAGCATCTCACAAGTCATACCATCTAACAATTTCTAGTTAAAATACTAGGCCACACTATTGGTTTATGGTGAGATTTCCTGACTCTTCCTCCATCCTTGATACTTTTGGTTATATAGTTTTCAAACATATAACTCTAACATTCTAGTCTAATTATCATCATTAAACTAATCGCATTGTCTCTATTTCCATTCAATTCTCACGATTATCGCATATTTTCACAACTTGCACAACTAACATGATTACCACAATTCCTTAGCTAACATAATTACGGTTAATCGGAAAAGTCGGGTAAAAATAACATTTTTTCGGCATCAAAAGATAGTTCACGTTTTTAGCTTCGAATCGATATGTGGAACGCTAAAAACGGATACCCGGATCAAAAGTTATGAATTAAATACCAAAATTGAAACCTACAGGTCTCGCTGAGCGAGCTCCTTCTCGCTGAGCGAAAATCGCCCTGGAACTTTCGCTGAGCGAGCTACACCAGTTCAGGAAGTTCCAACCTTACGGGAAAATACTTCTCCCACACCAAATCTCTTCCAAACATCAACCAATGCAGAAAAACATAATCAAACATGTTCATAAACATCATACGAGTAATTTAGTTAGGTTTTAGCCGAGTTTTAACCGTTAATCCATTATTTCTCAAGATTTCTACCAAAAACCCTAAAACTCTTAAGCTCCAAAACTTGACCAAAAACTAAAATAAAAGTATCTAACTATGAACCCACCTCGAGAGTTGAAGATTGGCGGAAAGAATGAGCCGATTCGACGGACGGATGATGGAGAATGATGGATTGAAGCTCTAGGGTTCACTTCCTCTTCTTCTTCTCTTCTCCTTTCTTTCTCTCCCTTTATTTTCTTTCTCTCCAATTCTCTTACTAACTTTCTCTCTTTTCTTTTTCCTTTTTATAATACTTAACTTATTTTCCTTATTAACCAAACAAATTATATCTATCAATTAGTAATATTAATGGGTCCAATTTGAGAGTATCCAAAAATGTCTCTGAATTGAATATTTAATAAAGCCTCTGTTTCAGATGATACTAATTAATCTTAATTAATATTATCCAGAGCGTTAATTAAATACGGGGTATTACAGGAGACCTCCTCGCTGATTTATGTGTTAAACTCAATAAGAAAATACGCTAAGACTTGTGATTTGATATTGCCTTAGAGAATGTATTGTATTTCATATTTAGAAAGTTCTACCTCCCAACATATCATTCTTCCATCTAGATATAGCTTCTTTAGGACCTTGCGTATGAGATAGTTTATTTTTAAAAATATTAAGTGTCCTCAGCCCCCCTAAACACTTTACTTACGAATTAGACAAATCAATGTATGGATCTATGTGCCTGCAAGTAACAATGAATAAAATATGAAGTATTGATGATAACAACGCATGGAAATATTTGTCAATACTAATGATAACCAATGCGTCTTATGACTCATAAGCAGATGGCTCAAGATTAAGTGCCTATAAAACCATATATTATCTAGAAAAATTCTTGAAACTTCTTTGGAGAAAGATGAGAAATATTTCTAGGTCATGTTTGTCTATGTAATCTCTCTCTCTCTCTCTCTCTCTCTCTCTCACACACACACACACACACACACACACACACACACATGTGTGCGCGCACACACACATACACAAACAAACACACACATACACAATCCTTCAAAATCACTTTCTTTAAAAAAACAAGTGATTAAAAAGTTGGCCAAACTACTTTTAAAACTATCGAATCAATTGGAAAGAAATGCCAATCTGATAAATAAAACTTTTCCAGCCAATTGATTGGAACATTATGCTAATCGGTTAGAATGATGCCAATCAATTACAAAATCAACGAGGACAACACATTAATGACTTGTAGCGACTATATATCCAAACCTTCCTATTAAATGAGGTGTCTAATTGATTGGAGTTTTTTCCCAATTGATTAGATAATCAATTTAGATTATGAATTATTTCCTTTCTTGGATTCTTACCATTAGTATGCAAGAGGGGATCACCCCTGCTTCAAATCATGCCACTTTCCAAAATTTGAAATTTTCTTTGGAATTTATCTCCCTCCCTCTATTTAGAAAACACTTTTATTCACTTCAAAATACCTTAGTGCTACTAAGTGAATCTTTACTTGTGAGGATGATATGTTTACAAGTGGTCGTGTTGGTTGTCTATATTCTTAAGGGTGTGATACCTTAAATATATTGAATTAGGTTCTTGAGATCAACTTTTTATAAAGTCTTTGTTCTTGGTTTATTAAGCTTTGTCAGAAAAAGCTTTGTTTTGATTATTTAGATCATCCATAAATCTATAAATGGTCGATTGTTTTGAAATCTAAGAACATCATCACCACCACACTCGGTCTTGATGAGTTCTTGCAAGTTTCTCACAAAGAGACTGTTAAAGAAATGTGGGACATCCTAGGAGGGGATTCTAACTCCTATCTTCACTGACCAAACAAGATTATCATCGAGTTGAATGGATTCAAAGTTTCCATAAGGAATATGCCTTATCTCGTTTTTGCATACATCAATGTCGATCATATTAACTTATTTTAGATCCTCTTTTAACGCCATTGTGGTGACGAGGAGGTTTCATAATATATCATCGCATATGTGCCTTGTTGATCTTAAGTCGGTGGCAAGAACAATCAGTTTCCCGTCATCATTGTGGTATGTTACTTTGAGGTGGACATAGGAATCTAGTGCATCCAACGTTGTCAAGAAGGACCTCCCAAGGGTGTCGCTAAAAACACCTTAAACAAAACTACTAGGAAATAGAGAGTTATGTTTCTTTCATCTTCTCATTCTCTGAGTGACAACAATATGTGTGGTATTCCACTAGGGTGAGTTATGGAATCATTGAACGCGAGGAGACTTTTTTCTTCGCATAGATCTAGATCTTTTTTGTGGAGTCATAACTTCTTGAGTGTGTCGACGTAAAAGATTACACGAACTCCCACCGTCAATGAGGAAACCAAATACAATATAATTTTCTACGATAGTTGCCATGATTAGTGGTAGCATAACATTAAGGATTCTATCTACATCCTAGTGATCCTGAAATCCTAGCATCAACCTATTTTTGCTTCGCGAATCGGTGTCAATCATTGCTTGGAGGAGGTTTAATAGTAGATGATCTTCCTCACACAACGTTTTTCCACATATCTCCTCGATGACGAATTTTGAAAATGACGCGAGATCAGAAGACTCTACATAGTTCTTTAGTGCGATCTTCCTCATATTAATGTGTTTTTGTAGCGATCTGGTTTCTGAATCAGAGGCAATCTGATTGTAGAATTTTGTGAGAATTAGAAATTGATTCCCACATACGACGTCATTGTTGCGTACTTGAAACATAATTGTGATTTATTAGTGATGATGAACTCATGATACGGCGATGGTGATCTCTAATACAAGGAATCGTGATGTACCTACAAAGTTAACACTTCAATACTCAAATCAACTACAACATCCAAGATGAATGATATAAAATCATGAGATAAAAAAAGTGTACCAATAATATATAATAAATAATTTTATTTAAACTTTACATTATTAGCCTGAATGTTAGAATCATCTCCATATTAGACCGTTATGTGACCCTAACACGTCTTTTTATCAATAAAATCAAAATTAAAGAACGTTATTTTTCAAACCAAATTTAATTCAACTAGTCTCACAAAATTTATTGGGAGACCAAATAAGATTTCCGAGATTGTCATAAACTTTCCGAATATATGCAACTTCAATACTTTTTGTCCTTAAACCGAGATTGAAGTTCATATTTAAAAAAAAATAAACAATACCAAAATTTAGTCAGTCTGATCTCAATCCTAATCCTGCGGTCTGATATGTCATGACTAGTATTGCCAGGACTTAGATTTCAAAGTTGCTTAATAGTCTCTCATATGTATCTACTACTGGTAGACTAATATCTATGCTAACAATTTCACCATCGCACCAATCCACTTTGCATGATAGCAAGTGGAGCTGCCGTATGGCTAATATCTATGCTGCGATGTTGTTCAATCACGGCCGGCGAAGGAGCGGCGCTGGCGCGGCAAATGGGGCAACTCGAATGCGAATGTAGCCACATGTCAATACATTGTACATGAAAGGAGTGCAAGCACTCAGGCATAGTCCTCAACTCTTCACCCTCCTCAAAATCTCCCAAACACACGGCACACGTGTCTCTTTCGTCATCCGAAACATCAACTTTACTTCTCTTGTTATACTTGTGCGTCGGAATAATGTTTGCTACCGACGTCGATGCGCTTTCGTCTGTCGCGGTGAGCCGTGGTGAGTTTTGGTTTGTGGTGGTTCGCTGTTGGCGGCAAAAACATATGGATATGACATGGTACAATGAGACAACAAATAATGCTGAACCCATGGCAATAAGGAGGATAACAACTTTGTCAGATAGAGGTTTATCACCATTTTTATCTGCCATTATAATCAATGGCTGTGTGATGCTATAGAAAGAAAGAAATGGTGATAGTGATCTTAGTTAAGCCTTATAAGAAGTGACAATTGCAGGCCAAAGACGGTGAATGCAAGAGCGTTCATTATCAACGTTTTTTACCCGTTTTCTTCTTGATTTGGTGGTCACAATAGAAACAAAAATGTGATTGTTGATTGATTAATTAATTAATTAACTACAATTGTGTGGGAAATTCAACATTGAATGTAAAACAGACAAACGTGCAAACAAAAGCAGATAAGCAAGATAATTAAGGATTAAGATAATATTCTTTTCTTTAATAGAGTATACTTGAAATAATATTTCCACCTTCCGTTCCGATGAAGTATTAAGTTCTAGGTTCAGTCACTTGCAAAAATTATCTTTGACTTTTATATGGAACAGAGAAAGTATATATATATATATATATATATATATATATATATATATATATATATATATATATATATATATATATATATATATATATATATATATATATATATATATATATATATATATATATATATATATATATATATATATATATATATATATATATATATATATATATATATATATAAAGAGAGAGAGTATATAGAGAGAGAGGACCAAATATGTGATCCTCTCATCTCTCATATTTGAGCACATATTGAGCACCACGAAAAATATTGCATGAGGATCAGGTGTGGTCTTGCTAAAATAGAAAACACATGTTTTTGATTTCCTGTTTGTTTTCCATGGTTAGATCCAATTGGTCGGTGATCCAAGTGAAACACCAGATTAAGCGGAAGCAGTTCTAACAATCTCAATTATATAATTATGCACATGTCAGATTTAGGTATTCTAGTCACTCACACTTAGACTCCTTCTCATTCATTTTTTGACTTTGGTGTTGCAATGCTAGCCTTGTCGGTCTAATCTCCTCTATCGTACCGAAAACATAATACACCTCATCTAAAACCTATTTCAATATGTCATCAATTATTTCCTGTTTCTAAAAGAAACAATGACGTCATTTATAGGATTTGACATCTAATTCCCACAAAATTACACGATAAATCACAATCTTTTCATCGCAATTCGAAAAGCTCATATATCCTCTTCTACTTGCACGAATTAGCGATCAAACTCGTGAAATAATGCTAACATCGAAGGCTACTCGATCAATCACTCATGCAAATTCATTGTTATGGTCACTACAACAACTAATATTCCTGATCTCACAATGGAACATTTCTTTCCTCTTAGGATTGAAGATGATCATGGCTTGATGACTTCTCATTCCGCTCCTACACCACAAAATCTAGTCCCTCCAAAAATCAGTTAAGGTATATTCCAAGTATTTTCAATTTTCCAGTCTTTTCAACAATCACTCCAAGGCTACACCTCGAGGTAACATCCATCGTAACCGTTGATTCCTAGTCAAGATATGCTTCAGAGCCTCCAAAACCTGCAAGTAAATCTAGGTATCCAAATGGCTAGCGATCTACTCAATAATGGCTACTGTTCTAGCCAAATTTGATTAGAACACCAAAGGTGCTAGCTCTTCTCCTTCTGAGCAAGGAGAGCACATTGTCTGTATTATGCAATACGTAGGGGGATTCGAGAGTTGTACTGAAGCATTAATTCTCAAGATGTATGTGTCTTGCTTATCCCTCTAGCAGGAGCCCCATTTATAGTTGTCTTCATTAAGAGAGGCTATTATGAAAAGTCTCTTGTCCTTCTACCGTTGTAGAGTATTTAATATGTAACTCTCCTTCATCATTGCTTACCTCGAAAGCTTGGTAACGATTTACATTGATGCGCCAAAACTGTTGCGCCCTTTGGTTGCTTGGTGTGGATGTACCTGGATGACGGGCTACATGAATGATACTCTACCTCATAGGAGACAAGCTTAGTAGGATGTTTTGTCCAGGTATGGGACTGATTCGGGTTGCGATGGTTAGCTTAACTTCCTTCATTTTTAGTAGCTTATCCTACACCTTGTTAAATCCGACTTCACAGCCGACTTAATATATATTGGGTATGAACATAATCCCCCCAAGTCATGTTCCCGTTTTACGGGTATAATGTTCGGCCATATTTTAAGCCCATATGTATTTGGCCGGCTTCGTGACTTGGTTATTACGTGGAAGAATTCCTTTGGAGAGTCGTGTCATTTCATTTCTCTAGCGTAATGATGATTATAGATGTCTACTCACTAGACTCTTTTGAATATTGCGCTTTTTTTAAAGCCTTCTTTTTTACTTCATTCCGCATTCCAATCCTTATCTCACTTCAACAATCAAAGGGTTTCCTCATTCTTCCAAGACTTTTCTCAATCCCAAGTAAAAACCCTTTTCCATTCTTATCTCTACTTTTTATAACGTAGTCATACTATTTAGGTATTTCAGTAGATTATAGCATATAGATAGTGAGGGTAGTGATAAGATTGCACATATGAATTCTTTGGAAAGGAAAAAGTTATGGGGTGAATGCATGTGGGAGATGGAGAATGCTCTTGGTTCAGTAGAGTTTGTGTGAGTTATAAACGAAGTTCATGGTGACATTCTCACGCCTGAAAGTAACTTTGCTTCTGGATCATCTTCTCCGGGTTTCACAGAAGTTTTGATGCCGACTGCTGCCACCTTTGATCCCGAAGTTATGAACCACAATCACAGTATTATAGAGAATGAAGGCATTGCTGATTTGCAATTGAAGAAGCAATTGTCCTGTACTGGATTCGAGGATGATGTCCTCTTGGACACATACGTCCCCGGGGAACCAGTCTGTCTTCTTTGTCCTTAAGGTGTTAAGGAGGATGCCTTCTACTTCCATGTTGGAGTCTTAGAAGACTTCGACATTAAGATTCCTTTTCTTAGTAAATGCTATTATTGTATTTTATGCATTTCTGGTAAACATCAATCATATTCAAAGGCATATATACATTCAAACATAATCAATGGACGTTTTTCGCTTTAGTAAAAAAGGGGAAAAGTAAAGCTGAATAAAGAGGGAAAAGTAAAGTTGAATAAAGAGGGAAAAGTAAAGCTGAATATAAAATGGAGTTTTTCTTATTTTTAGAAATAGACCTATAAATAGACATGTTTTAATACGGAGACGAAAATCCTAGTAAGAGGAATTCGTCAAAGAAATTTTTACAATGAAAAATAGCTATGTGTAAATAACCCTATTGAGTTTCAACTTTGTTATTGCCATTATCTTCAATTATCTCATCTTCAGCTATTGGAGAAGAAACGATTGGACTGATCGGTATCTGTTGAACTTGACATAGATAACACAACTAGTAGAGGTTGCATGGGTGATCCAACGAGACATAGTCATACGCTTTAATCCCTAACTTTTTCCTGGATTGCCCTTTCAGGTTTTCAATCCACCGGGATACCCTTTTTTGCCTAAGCCGCCTTTTCAGGTTTTCGACTTGCCGGGTGTAAATTTTTTTTATATATATCCCTAATTTTTGCCTGAACCCTTTTGGTTCGCCGGGATGCCCTTATTTTTGCCTAGGCCAGTCAACCTAGCGGGTCTCTTTTCATGCGTAGTATTTTTTAACTATGTTTGTGTTCACATGCTACGGGAAATCTTCACCATCCATAGTGGTAAGCATCATGGCGCCTCCAGAAAATACCCTCTTGACAACAAATGGCCCTTCATAGGTGGGGTCCATTTTCCCCTGGGATCACCCTGTGGTAATATAATACGCTTGATTACCAAATCACCAGCCTGATACACCTGCTTCCTAACTTTCTTATTGAAGGCTTTAATCTTACGTTTCTGATATATCTGACCATGACAAACAGCTGCTAGTCTTTTCTCATCAATCAAGTTTATCTGGTCAAGTCGAGTCTGAATCCATTCATCTTCATCTAAGTCCGCATCCTTCATAATTCTCAAAGAGGGGATCTGAACTTCAATGGATAAAACTGCTTCCATACCATAGACAAGGGAAAATAGGGTTGCCCCTGTTGAAGTACGTATAGTGGTACGATAACCATGAAGAGCAAATGGTAACATTTCATGCCAATCCTTATATGTAACTGTCATCTTTTGCAAGATCTTCTTAATATTCTTGTTGGCGGCTTCCACTGCGCCATTCATCTTTGGACGATATGGAGAATAATTGTGATGTTTAATCTTGAATTGCGTGCAGAGATCAGTAATCATAGTGTTGTTCAAATTAGTACCATTGTTTGTGATAATCCTTTCAGGGATGCCATATCTGCATATAAGATTATACTTGATGAATCGAGCCACAATATTCTTGGTAACAGAGGCAAATAAAACTGTCTCTACCCATTTTGTGAAGTAATCAATAGCTACAAGGATGAAACAATGTCCATTAGAGGCAGTAGGTTTGATCTCACCAATCATATCAATGGCCCACATGGCAAAAGGCCATGGAGCAGTTAGAACATTCAACAGAACTGGAGGCACATGAACATTATCAGCATAAATCTAGCATTTGTGACAAGTTTTGGAGTATTGATAGCAATCAGCTTCCATGGTAGACCAATAATAACCTGCTCTCAGAACCTTCTTAGCCATTGTATGCCCACTAGAATGAGTACCAAAGATCCCATCATGCATGTCTTCCATAATCTCTACTGCTTCTTTCTTATCCACACAGCGAAGCAAAGTCAAATCGTGGTTGCGCTTGTACAGAATTCCATTGCTCAGGAAGAATTTAGCAGAAAACCTCCTCAGAAACTTCTTATCATTGACAGATTCCCCTTCAGGGAACTCTTGAGCTTCAAGATACCTCTTCACTTTATGGAACCAAGTCTTTTCTTCTACTCCTTCAGTACCCACTTTATTGCAGTACGCAAGTTTATCAAATCGATCAATAGTAATTCTCGGAGCTTCATCATCCCAACTGATTTCAAACATAGATGCCATGGTATATGCCAACTGATTCTCTTCTCGTGGAATATGTCCAAATGTAATTTCTTCAAAGTATGGGATCAAAGACAACACATGCTCTCTGTAAGGGATAAGATTAGGATGTCTGGTGTCCCAATCTTCTTTAACTTGACAGACTACTAGGGCTGAATCTCCATACATATCCAAAAATTGGATATTCATCTCAATAGAAACCTTGATACCCATGATGCACGCTTCATACTCAGCCATATTATTGGTACATTTAAAACAAAGCTTTGCAGAAACTGATGTATAACAACCTTTAGGAGAGATAATCACAACACCAACACCATTACCAGGCGCATTAGAAGCTCCATCAAAAACCATAGTCCATCGGGATCCTTGTCCAGGTCCTTCATATTGTCTAGGTTCTTTAGTAACAATCATAATATCCTCATCTGGAAACTCAAAATTCATAGATTGATAGTCATCCACTGCTTGATGAGCCAAATGGTCAGCTACTACACTTCCTTTGATTGCTTTCTGAGTGGTATACTGTATGTCATATTCTGTCAAGATCATTTGCCATCTTGCTATTTGTCCGGAGAGAGCAGGTTTCTCAAATATATACTTGATTGGATCCATTTTTGAAATCAATAAAGTGGTATGAGTCAACATATATTGTCTTAGTCAGCGAGCAGCACATGCCAAAGCGCAACAAGTTTTCTCGAGCAGTGAGTATCTTGTTTCACAGTCGGTAAACTTTTTGCTAAGGTAGTATATTTCCTGCTCTTTTCGACCAGACTCGTCATGTTGCCCCAACACACACCCCATTGAGTTATCCAATACTGTCAAGTACATAATCAAGGGTCTTCCTTCAACTGGTGGCATCAAAATAGGAGGTTGTTGTAGGTACCTTTTGATTTCATCAAAAGCTGCCTGGCATTCATCATTCCATTCCAATACTTGATTTTTCTTCAACAACTTGAAGATTGGTTCACAAGTAACAGTCAACATCAACATATTCTCACCACAAAATATCATTCATACACAACATAAAGCATACTTATACGCATACTTATCACCATTTCTTTCACATAACACAAATCATATCCAACCATATTCACATGACCCACATACATCGCAATGTATCTTCATTTACCAATGCACATAAATCTTATATTATTTATGTATATTCTTCACTTACATTCATTCCGCATAAATATACGACAAGCTATGTTTAAATCACACATATACATTCAATGTATAAATCACATACATATATACATATCAACATGCATATATATATATATATATATATATATATATATATATATATATATATATCCGCAAGTATGTCATTTACATATACCAATCATTTCACAACATTCCAAATAAACAGATGCACAATCATGTTTATTTCAGCATATACATACAATGTATAAAATGCAACTCATAGAGACCGACATACGACTCTATGCAGAAGCAATGCGGTACCGACTCAACATTCAGCAAGTTCTCTTAGGAACCAATTAGAATCATCGCTTGTTACCTAAAGTAACTCTCCGTCGGGCACACGATGTTCCCCATTGCTCACACCCCACATGGGCACACAATGTTTCAAGATTACTCACACCCCACACGGGCACACAATCCGATTTCTCACACCCCACACGGGCACACAATCAATGTTAATAAATCACCCATCGCTCACACCCCACACGGGCACACGATGTTTCTGGATTGCTCACACCCCACATGGGCACACAATCCGATCGCTCACACCCCACATGGGCACACGATCTTGTTGTAGTCATCATTCACACTCCACATGAGCACACGATGCTACAACGGATTCACAAAGAATCCCACAGCACAAGAATGCATACATTATGCTTACATGCAAAATGACACACAACATTCTTGAAAATGCATACATATTCACAATATAGTTATGCATTCATCTCATACAATTAGCATATATTCACATTTAATTCAAGCAATGTATCTATTTGCCAAACGGCCACAACACAACAATCAAACCCACAATTCCCTAATTAACATAATTACGTTTTATCGGAAAAGTCGAGTAAAAGTCGGCTAAAATTACTCTTCTTAGCATCAATAGATTCTACATGTTTTTAGCTTCGAAACGATATAAGGATCGCTAAAAACGAATACCCGAAACTCATGCTACGGATTAAAACACATAATCCCTCAAAACCTACAGGCTCGCTGAGTGCCCTCTTACTCGCTGAGCGAAATTCTCCCTGGAACTCTCGCTGAGCGAGGGGTAGCTCGCTGAGCAACCGCTGCGATTTCAGCAACACACCAACTGCGAACAGTCAACTCTAATCACCCCAAAACTTCTCTAAACTCACTCAAACATGATCAATAGCATGTATCTAACATCATACTTCGATTATATCAAGTTCTAACCAATTAATCCACCATTTCTAACAATTTCTACCAAAACCCTAACATTTTCATCTCTTTAAAACTTTCCAAAATCAACTCACACCAAAAACCCAAGCATACACAATCATATACAATCTTAGAATAACAAAGTTTATCACCCTTACCCGATTAAATCAATTCCTAGAAGCAATCTTGAAGAATCTAAGCTTTTCTCTCTTTTTTCTTCTTTCCTCTTTCTCTCCTCTTTCTTTCTTCTCTTTTCTTTCTTTTCTCTTTCTCTCTTACCAACTTTCTTTTATATCTCTCTCTCAATTCTATTTCTATTTCTACTACTAACTAATTCTATTTTCTACACTTAACTCATTTTATCTCTTTTCCAACCAAAATATTATTTTCTCTCTAAATACCAATTCTAAACAATTCTAACTTATCATTAATTAACAAAAGTCTAAAATACCCTTTTATCCAATTTTACCCGAAAATTCACAAAACGGTAAAATCTCACAACACAATATATCACATTAATTCATCAACATCAAATATCATCATGATGACTTCACAAACAAAATAATAATTACTCAATTAAAATAAAAGACTCCAACACAATGGGAATTATCGAATCGGGGTGTTACAGAAAACATAATCAAAAGACTCAAAAACAAACACAAACATACAAAATGAACGATATAAACTATTTGAAATATACTGCTAAAGACCATTTATCACCAGCTGCAGCGAGGAGCGGTATAGTCTTCGTGTTTGGAACCCTTGGTCTCATCTTGACCGCGGTTGCTTCGGACATTGTGGGCGACTTGCTTCTCCTTGTATTTGATATACGCTTGAGCCTTATGTAGGAGCTCATAGAAGGAGCGGGGTGGCTCAATCCCGACAGCTCTGCTGAGCTCACTTCCGGGGAGGAGCCCTTTCTCGAGGAGGTACTTTTTCATATAATCGGTTGTATCTACCACGACATCTTTTTGGTTGAATTGCTCAATGTATTAGCGTAACGTTTCGTTCTTCCCTTGTACGATGGCTTCAAAGGTTGCTTCAGTCTTTAGGTGTCGTCGAGAGGCTATGAAGTTCCTCGTGAACGCTGACCTCATGCTCCTCCAAGATGTGATAGATTCGGGGGCCAGGCTTTTGTACCATGTCATGGCTCCCTTCCTGAGGGTCGTCGAGAACAATCTGTATTTGACGTTTCCGCTGTTGTCGTTGCGGTAGTCGAGCATAGCGTTGATGTTGTCGACATGGTCGTCGGGGTCAGTCGTCCCATCGTAGGTCTCCAGATTTAGGGGCTTCTCCCTGTTTGTTGGGAGTGGAGTTTCCATGATGGCCCGCAAAAGCGGGAAACAAGGGTCCTTATTATCACTCCTCAAGGGAAAGTAGTCCTTGTTCCTTGGACTCTGAGCACGACGAGGGGAGGTTCTCGGCTGGTCATTCAGTCGCTCGGGATGCCCCCTAGATTTGTTTTTCTTCGGTTCCGGGGAGCGTCGTCCACGACGAGGAGGTGAGCGTCCTCACTTTTTAGCTGCCTTTGGCTGGCGTTTCTCAGGATGCGATTCGCTCCCATGTCGAGGAGGATTAGTCTGAAGCTCTGTCTCTAGTTCCATGATCCTCTCTTGTTGTTGAAAGAGCATGAGTTTGGTCTGGTTGAGTGCGTTCACCATGGCTATCATGGTGGGATCCCCTTCGACTGGTACCGGGATGGGCTGGAAGGAAGCTACTGGATGGGATTGAGGAACACCATTGTCCTCAGGCTCAGACGACGGAGTGGAAGGTTATTCGTCCCTTGGATCGGATTCGTGAATGACGTGTTGATCGTCTTCTGCCCCGTGGTAGTCGACGAGACCGATGGCATGGTTGTCGCCGTGTTCGCTGGCCATGTTGGGAGGGTGAAAGGAATTGAAGTTTTGATCTTCTGTTATGGAATATGGGAAGAACTTAGGGTTCCCACAAACGGCGTCACTGGTCTTACATGATCAGAAGGAACCCTTCAGGTGTTGAACAGCAAACGTACGGTGGATTGAGATAAGGTGGGGGTGTACCTGCAAGGCACTCCGATGCTAAAGTGAGTATACGGTACAAAAAGGTATGAGAGAATTATGATTTCAGAATACCTGACTCTCTTGTGAATGAGGGTATTTATAGTGTGCCCCTAGCGTTAGGCCAAGTTCCTTACTTGGGCTGGATCAACGAAGCCCAAGGAAGAACTGCCAAGGAATGCGCAGGAGCAAGTATGACCTAGCACGTGGTTTTGTCATTGGTCCAATTGTCCCTGTATTTAAGGAGATAATGAAGGACAGTTGGGTGACATGGCGCACGTGGGTGAGACGCTGTCTCCCCACGCCCGGGTTAGTGGGTCGTGCCCGACGATGTGAGCCTCTGCCCGACTAGTTGGACTTCTGCCTGACACTGACTTAGAGGCCCAGTCCAGAACAATCATTAACATAAATAGTGACTATAATCACATCAGTATCTTCAACTTAGTTAATGTTTCAGTAGATTTTTAAGAGAATAATGATTTTTATTGAATTCATCACCCACACCTTCATATTAGCATTACAAAGCCTTTATATTGGCTTGAAGAAAACTGACAGAGAAAACTAAAGATTGATAATCAAGATGAAGATTATTTGGTTCTCTCAATCTTAATTACACAATTCTACCATAAATTTAAATAAATTGTTATAATGTGATGGTTATAATTCTTTCATAATACTTACTGAAGATAGTAGTAGTTACAACACATTAATTGTTATAATATGATGGTTACAGTTCTTTCATAATACTTACTAGAAATAGTAGTGGTTATAACACATTAATTTTAACAGTTGCTGACGAACTTCGATCCAACATACCCTATGTGTATATTTTCAATGGTGATGATATTCCGAATATCAAGTTAATAACAACTATTTGTATGAGTTTATGATTTATAATAGTGTGCATCGGTGTCTTAATTCGTTAGGCTTTATATTTAGAGCTTAGAATCTATTGGCCTTAACTTTCTTAGAAACTGTTGACTTGTGGGAAGGGCATCCTAAAATCATGTGATTTATTTATCCAATAGATAGTGAAAAAGGTCATCCAACTTCAATCCCATATGCTTCTTAGGCGTGTTGCAATATTTTTTATTTTATTTATCTGACTGGTAAAATACATATGGAATTAAATGCATGAGGTTAATCATTAAAAATAACTTACAAAGATATTATGATAGCTAAGTAGTATGTACATGAAAAAATCAGCACTCTAGGAGGATATATATTACAATAACCATGCATGTTTAATATTGTCAAATTAGTTGTGTATGTACTTTTCATCTGTGAATCCTCAAAATCACAGGAATCAAAATCTCACCAAACCACTCTGCATGATAGCAAGTGGAACCGTATGATTCATATCTATCCTGTGATAATGTTCATTCACAGCCGGGGAAGGAGCGGCACTGGCGCGGCAAACGGGACAACTCGAATGCGAATGAAGCCACATATCAATACACGGTACATGAAAAGAGTGCAAACACTCCGGCATAGTCTTCAACTCATCACCCTCCTCAAAATCTCCCAAACAAACAACACAGGTGCCGCCTTCGCCCTCATCACCCGAAAGCACGTCAACTTTATTTCTCTTATGATACTTGTGTGTTGGAATCAGGTGTATTATTGATGAGGATGCACTTTCGCCGAGGCTCGGTGTTGTGATGGCAAACCGCGGTGGTTGTGGTGGGGTTTGATCTGCGGTGGTGCTTTGGGGACAAAACCAATTGGTTAGGACACGATACATTGAGACAACAACAAATATTGCTGAACCCAGGACAATGAGTAGGATAATAACGTTGTGATGCAAAGGATGATCATCGTCATTTGCCATAAATCAATGATCATGTGACACAAGAAAGAAAGATATGGCAATATTGATATAAATTACAGTTTATCAGAGGTGACAAAGCCGGCCAAAGAGGACGAAATTTATGTTAAATATATTATGTACCATTCACTATCAACGTTTTTGCACCGTTTTCTTGATTTGGGAATAATAGAAACAAATTTGTGATTTTACTACTGCTTAGTTAATTAGAATTAGTTGGAAATTCATGACATTGAATGAATAAAAAATAAACAAAATAATGCAGATTCGGAATAAGGATAAGGATGATGATGATATTCTTCTCTCTTATAGAGTACTACAAAATAACATCTCCATCCTCCGTGAATATTTTACTTCAATGAAAGTACTAATGAAGTATACAATCAAGTTTTAGGTTTGATTACTTGCATTACAAGTTTCTTTGACTTAATGGAAATTTTACTTGTGAGTTTTTAATTAGTAATGTTGACCATGATCTTTATCTTCAAGTGTTCATGATGATGGTGATGGTGATGACGAAGTATAATGTTTTTGGATATGTTGTGTCCGGCAATGGGAGTGTGCTTAAAAACACTTTGAACAATAATTATTTGACATTTGTAAATGTGAAGTTTAGGGTTAAAATAGTGTATTGCTACTCTTGTACAATTACACCTTTATAATAGTTGTTTAGGATTTAAAGATCCTAAAACCTTTTTCGAAGACGATATAGAGGACAAATATTTCAAGATCTTATAGGTTTGTCATATTTGAAGATGCATTTCATTGTTTGGTGCAAATGTGAATGGTTAAAGTCTCGTATCGTCTAAGAATAAATGAAATGTTGAATTTATAAGAGAGATGATTCATTTACCTAAATTTTAGATGAAGATGTGACGTCTCTCACTCCTGTGATCCTGGAGTATTAATCTATGTAGCACCGACATCTCTGAAAAATGATGTGTCTGTGTCCGTGTCGGACACTGACACTTACACCGACACTTGCAATTACTTTTAATTTATTCATTTTTTTAACTATTATCGATATTACAGTGTCGATGTCGTATTTGCGATGTATATGCTTCGTATGTGAAAGACGATATTTTTGAAGAGCCATAAATAGTAAAGAACTAAATTCAGGATTTTGTCCGTGAATTTGATAAAACAACCTTCGTGGACAAGAAGACCAAGATAGAAAACTAATATATTGACATTTAGACCTTATAGTCTTAACGAGGAGACTATTTAAATGTGTCTCTAAGCGTGTCCATGATATTGTATGTTTAGCTAGACAGACGTTGGAGTGGCATGCTCTTGTTTTGTTGCTGGAATGAGTTTGCTCTAATTCAGATCAATACTTAATGAAATTAAATGGATTAGATGTGAGTTGATTAAATAAAATTTAAGTGATATGATGTTTGCTGAAAAGTATATGCAAATGATATAAAACTGAATTGTAATAACCAAGCATGTTTTGACATTGCTAAATTAGTTGTGTAGGTACTTTGCCAGTATGAGTCCTGAAAATCACCATAATCAAAATCTCACCATCGCAACAATCCACTTTGCATGACAGGACCAAGTGGAGCCACATTCATCATATCTATGCTGTGATGATTTGCACTCACCGCCGGCAAAGGAGCAGCACCAGCACCAGCGCGACAAATAGGGCAACTCGAATGCGAACGGAGCCACATGTCAATACAATGTACATGAAATGAGTGCAAGCACTCCGGCATAGCCTTCAACTCCTCCCCCTCCTCAAAATCTCCCAAACACACAGCACATGTGCCGCCTTCATCATCCGCGTCACCTTTATTTCTTTTGTGATACTTGTGTGTCGGAATTCGGTGTGCTACAGACACTGATGAGGTTGTCCTTTCGACAAGGCTAGGTATCGCAGCGCGATTTGGTAGTTGTAACTGGTTTTGATTTGTTGTTGTTCTTCCTCGGTGACACAAACAAATGGCTACTAGACGGTAGAGTGAAGAAACAACAAATGCAGCTGAAACTACGATAATAGCTTGGAAAATAACCTTGTGATTAGAAGTAGGATCGTTCATTATCTGCCATAAATCAATGATCATGCGACGCTAGAAAAAAAGAGAGAAATGGTTGTAATGTTAATTAAACCTTATAACAAGTGACAAAGCCGGCCAAAGACGGCAAATTTTATCTTATACTGATATATTACAATGAAATTGCCTTAATTAATTATTAATCTACCTATATAGTAACGTTGAATGTGAATGCAAATTTAGAAATAGATACAAGGATTTGTGTTTTCTGTTGTGATTTTTTATTTGATATAACTTCTGTTGTGGTTTGTTATATGAGGAATCTTCAACATTATGATTGTTTCTTAGCTGTTACATTTGCATGGTTCTATCTACAAATTGACAAATGCATTTAAGATTTATGAGCTTGTGGGGTGTGAAGAAAAGCATATATTTAAGATGCCAAAATTAGCATATGTGGTATGATTACATTTCATATGGATATCCCAACTACCACTTTTATGCACTACAACAATTTACATACCAAAAGAGCTAACTTGTTAGGTTGAGAAGTGAAGCCTCCTACCCTACTAGTCTCAGATTCTATTGAACAAAAGGGTATCTAGAAATGTAATATTCTCTTACGCGAGACGCACCGTCCCTTGCAAGAATCCCTTCGAGATCACCGATGATTCTGGCCAACCATATCTCTAGATTTCGCTGGAGTTCTCTGAAGTTATTCCGAATTGAGTCCAATGATCGTCTTGTGGTTAGTGTGGTCTCGCCTCTTAACTCGTCCCTGTAATGGGTCTTCCCGACTTCGGTATGCAATGCCATTAGTTTCTGTCCAGTTTCAGATGCACCCTGTTGAAGACGGAATGCTTCTAGTAAAAACTCTGTTTGAGTTTGAGTTCGAAATTCTGAACCGAGGGAAGGTTCACATGGATCACTAGCCTGCTCAATAAGAGAGGAAATGTCAGGTCCAAAAAACTGCCAATAGCGTCCCGTGACTGAGAAACATGTAACAGGTTCAAGTGAAACAATAAAAGACAATGCCAATGTGCGCAATATTGTAATGTGACCATTGTTTTGAGTAACTACAATTTGAAAGATAACAAAGATCGAAAATAAAAAAACAATAGAGCATGAGTTACTTACTATTCGTCTGCATAAATCGTCAATTTTTTCTGAAAGCGATTGAAATCTCTTTGCTTGCTTCTTTATTGAGGATGACACCTTGGATGGAACATCCTTACTAATCTTCTCCAAATTTAATAATTCCTGTTCAAGTAATTTAAGTTTAGAGGAAACTCCAGCTGAATCACCGTCTACCTTCCACGGGAACTCCCTTCTGAGGGGAAAACACAATTTACCGTTCATTTAGTTCAAGAAAAATGCCAAACGCTATAAAATCTATCTGCATTTATATTTATCAAATATTTACCTTGCTACAAATTGTTTCGTATTATACATCGATTCAAGGGATTCATACTGCACATCCTGCAAGCATAATGAACATTTAAGGATCAGAAATCTGCACCACCTTTTAGTTGATAATAAGTTGCATATATGATTTACCAAGTACATTACAGACAAAACCAAACAACATTATGGTTCCTTTTTTTGCATTGAATCCTTTAGGGAGAAAAAATCAAGTTCAACAGAGAAAACAGCTATAACACTGATTAAACAAGAGAAATATTCTTATTCTTATTCTTTACTGCGTCTTTCTAAATTTATAACTCAATTCACTCTTGAAATGTAACATGCATATTCCAACCACATGCCCGTAGCAGTAGCAAACAGGAAAACAGTGTAAGAGACCAGTGTTAGCAAATAGCAAGCAGAGGATAGATAGATATCTCTATGTCTCAATAATATATCCCAACCAACAAAAATACAAGTAGCTTTATCAATTTGCAACCATGTTACAGGTACAAACAGAAAACAGCCCAGAGAAGGATACCCTGGATTTCAGCACTAGATAAAAGCAGTGAATAGTGTAAGTGCCAGTTGAAAATTAAAGTGGACCAGTAAAGCAAAGCAATGTGGGACACATTTGCTACAAGAGAAGGTGCAAAAAGAGACAAACAACAAATGAATGGTACATGGCTCCACCATTAAACTTCAAAGATAAAAAAAGCTAAACAAGACCTCCCAAGGACCCCAGCTGCCCTCACAAATACATAAAAGAATCAGGTCCAACTCTACCTTACCCAAGGAAAGGAATCTCCTAAAGCCTGTAACCTTGAAACATGAGTAAAAAGCTGTGCGGTAAATGACCAGAAAAAAATAAAAAGGTTATCACAAAACTAAGCAGTACGTCCTAAAAAAGATGTACATGATGTCTTACATGTGTTGGCGTCCAGCACAACAATGACATGTGTGATTGATTGATTGCAATCAATCATTTTCATTTTCTTCAATTATTTTATCAGTGGTGTGTATGTGTTTCATAGTCGAGTGAGCTATCGCAGTGTTCAAAATTTGTCATGGCAAGACCTCCAAAAACTTAAGACATTCGTGACTAACTTACGCATGGCCACTGAACTTAAGACATCTGTGGCTAACTTACACAGGACTTCCAAAAACTTAAGATATTTGTGTCTAACATACACAGGACCTCCAAAAACTTAAGACTACACATGACCTCCAAAAACTTAAGACATCTTTGTCCATAGCCACCAAGCATGTCATCTGTGTAACACAACACCTCTTATCAAAGAGGTTTATTGAAGGGTGTTTGAGACATTTAGTTACATTTAATCACTTTTTATCTTAAATTATAAACTGGTGTCTACTTGGAGTACTGTGACTGCCACTGGTGTGGTGTCAAGGTTCTCCTAGCATGTGGTCCTCCTCCTCACCGTCATCATCATCATATTTTATTCACATAAAATTTGTCATTTTTCTTAAATTTATCAACTACTTTTAGATTAAATAAAAGAACAAAATACTATATAAAAAAAATTAAACCCAACACTTTCTACTGCAATAAACTTTCAATGATTGAAAAGAAAAGAAAAAAAGAAAAAGAGAATCAAAGGGTAGCATGTGGTAATTTAGAAAGTTGATTGTGATTTAACAAACCTGCCACAGTGATGCTTTTTCAGCCCAGAACTTAGAATCAGAAGAAACAATAAACTCAGAATCAAAACCATTATTAAGATGCTGTTGATAGATAACATCAACTTCCTCATCCACACGAGAATCAGCAGTGGTCCCCACCATTTCATCCTCCTCTTTATGAAACCACTCCCCACCACCACCACCACCACCGCCACCGCTGTTATTATAGTTATTCCCACCGTAATGTTCCCTGCTCCCGCAACCACCTAATCCCTCCTCCTGAAACCTCCTCGAAATAAACCCAATCATCTCATCCCTCTCAACAACCTCACGCTCCAACTCCTCCACACGTGCCTTGGAATCTTCCACCATTCCTCTCAGCCTATCGATCTCTTCCGACGCGGCGTCGATTCGTCGCAAGAGACGTTTCTCTTCGTCACGCCATGAGTTTCGGTGAGAGGCGAAGATCTCAGCAACTCTGGCGTTCGCTTTGTAATCCTCCTGGCGGCGGGATTTTATCTGGCTTAGCTCTTCCTCGGCGCGAAAGGCTCTGAGAGAATGTTCCCGGAGTTTGTTAGGAAGAAGCGCGAGGAAAACGGAGAAGCTGAGACCGATGTAGGAGGAAAATAGCTTCTTCATTTCGTCGAGTTGTTCTACTTCTGCCATGGAAATGAGAGCTAGTGAGATAGAGTGATGGTGATAGTGTGTGAGTGTGAGGAAGAAAAGAGTGATGGGGTTTGTTTTTTTGTGGTGGGGGTGTAAAGAGTGAAACGGAACAGAGAAAGGGAAAAAGAGTGTTTCTTTTATTGGTTGTGTTTTTTGTTAAGAGTTAGAGAAAAAGAGGTTTGGGAAATAGAAAGGGGATCAGTGGGTTTTTGTCGTTTGGTTTTGAGGGTAGCTGGCGACGACCTTAGGTTGGATCTTTTGATTTTACTTATACCTTTTAATAGCAATAATTGAATCTAGATTATTTAAAATTGTTTTTTTTAAACAAGGATTTCAATTCAATAAAAAAGACATAAAAAAGTCTTCACCCTTTTACAAACAACGAAATCAAAGAAAAAGTACAACAAAAACAACAACAACACCGACATCCGACTAAGAAACATCTACTTCCAACACTTGTACGGATTACAACACCAATCTAACCAAGTGGAATCTCTATTTTTCCTTAAAAAAAACATTGAACCACTCTCATGAAAGGAGTTTAATCATGCCTAAGACATTCAAGTCCCTAAGGATATTTCCTTTAAAAATGATTGTATTCCTATAAGACCAAATTGACCGGCAAAACACTAAACCAAATAACCCAAAAGAATCCTCAAGATTAATGCTAAGAAGCCTATCCAACAACGGACCCGAGAGAAAAACATCGCCCTTCCCCAACCAATCACACAACTTAGACCAAATAGAATTGGAAAATATGCAAGAGCCAAACAAATACTTTACATCTTCATCTTCCAAAAAACATAAAGGACAAACCACATTATGAACTCTTTTAATTATGTCTTTCTTCGCCAATTCCAACCTCGTGGGTAATTTGTTGAGAAGAAGACGCCACCCAAAAATATGCACCTTACTAGGAATTTTAGAAGACCAAACACACGCTGACGCATTAGCAAGCGTAGGATCCACATTAGGGACCTCCACACTCGCCTCACAAACCCTCTTATAATTATCTTTAACTAAAAATCAATTGTTATCCCTTCATCACACAAACCGATCCTCCACACTAACAATCGGTTTCACGTCATGCAGAAAAAGCATCAACTCTTGAAGCGACGAATAAGCCTCGACATTCAAAACAACCCCATTGAGTCCAAGCTCCCACTTCCAATTATCGTTGCTCCAAACCCTGACATCATCAATACTAAGATAAGAAGAGCCACAAAACCGAAATAAATATGAGAAAAGAGAGACCAAAGAGACAGACTCAAACCAAGTATGCCTCCAAAAGTCTAAAGTCTTTCCATCACCAAGTTTACAAGAAACACAAGAAGAAAACCAATTACAAGAAGTCAACTCATAATTCAAAGGCTCCCCAATAGTACTCACATCCATCCACCACAGAGAAGCCTTAGTACTCACACACGGGCCACTCAAAGTCGCCACCTTAACATTCTCATACCACAAAGCACACCCACCCTGAAGGATCTTCCACTTCCACTTGCGTAAGAAAGCAAAATTGAACAACCCACAATTCTTCACCCCTAAGACACCATCCTTCTTCGATAAATAAACAGAATCCCAACTAACCCAGCTATCTTTCTTCACCACTTCCACCCCCTGCCCCATAAGAAAGATCTCTAGATCTTAATTATCTTATTAATGACCGCCTTCTGAGGCATGTAGAAAGAAAAGAAAAAGATGGTAATGTTGGATAAAACAGAATTCAAAAGGACCGCCTTCCCACCAATAGATAGAAATCGATTATGCCACACCGCCAACCTCCTTCTGGTCTTGGATACTAAAGGCATCCAAGATTCCTTCCTTTGAGGATGAATGTCGATGGGACTTCCCAAAAACACAAACGGGATAGAACCAAACCTACAAGACAAAAAGGAAGTTGCATCCTACAAGAAGTCATTATCAAGATTAAGACCAAATAATGTACTCTTAGATAAATTCACCCGAAGACCCGACACCAATTCAAATGCTCTTAATAAAGCTTTGATAGACCATAAGTTAGTCCAAGAACCATCTCCAATCAACATAGTATTATCCGCGAACTGCAACAGATCAACATGAGTACCATCATTAAGATGAAAAGGATGAAACTCTCTTAAAGACACCGCTTTGAACAGGAGCCCTGCAAAACCTTCATCCACCAAAAGAAAAAGCAAAGGAGACAAAGGATCTTCGTGCCAAAAACCTCTAAAAACCAAATAATCCTCGTTAGGGCTCCCATTCACAAGAGCAGGCATGGAACTAGTGAACACCAAAACTTCCATCTACCCACACCACCTATTACCAAAGCCAGACCTTCTTAACATACTTCTAAGAAAGTCCCAGGAGACACAATCATACGTTTTTTTTTCAAAATCCACTTTCACCATCAAACACTTCCTTTTCGCTCTTTTGGCAAAATGAACAACCTCATTCAACACCAGAGCCTCATCCAATAATTCCCTATTCACAACAAAAGCATATTGACACTTATATATAAGTTAGGAATGATAAGCTTCAACCGACCAACCAGAATCTTCGCAAAAATCTTATACACACATCCCGCCAAGAAAATAGGCCTAAACTCATCGAGAGCAATATGACTATCAACTTTAGGGATCAAAGCAATGAACGACACTATAACCACCTTCTGAACTCTGAAAGATCAATGAAACTCCTCCATCTCTCTCAAAAGATCAACCTTCATAAAATCCCAATAGGCTTTGAAGAAACTAAAAGTAAACCCATCTGAACCCAAACTTTTATCACCACCCCCCTCCCACACCGCCAATTTAACATCATTAAGAAGAAAAGGTGCCTCGATGAGGCCTCTATCATCATCATCCAACATCTTAAAGGAAATACTAGACAAGGAAGGTCTGGAGGTAACAGACTCCTGAAACCTCTCCGCAAAGTGCCTTTTGACCTCCTTCTTCATAGAATCCACCTTATCAATCCAGCCATAAACCAAGTTAAGATCCAATAAATTGTTCCTCTTAATCATATGCTTTAATGCTTGATGAAAGAATTTGGAATTAGAATCCCCTTCAATAAGCCACATTTGCCTAGCCTTTTGCCTAAGCATACTCTATCCATCGAAGCTAGATTGCCACACTTTATTTGTGGTCTTAACTCTTTTAAAAGCCACAACACACCCTTCACTTACCTCTCATTGGCCACTTCAAAATCTTTGAAATACGGGGATGTTGGTAATAATCTGGGCATCAATTGCATCGTTGCGGCTAGCCATATTGAGAGTTTGAATTGAATTGTTTTAGTCTTAACGATTAGAGGATGAAAGACGAGGAAACAAGATTCCCACGGACGATGCCACTGATCATTCCTGGAGATAAGAATATGAGGTGGGCCACGGACGTTGATGATGATGCTCGGTCGTAGAGGAAAGAAGGGGGTGTACCTGCAAGACACTCTGATGCCAGAGTAAGAAAGGGTAGAAGAATGAGCAAGTACGAGAAAATGTGTTGTTAGAGTGAATATTGGATACTTGGCATTCTCATGTGAGAGAGTTTATATAATGGCCCCAGCGTTTGGCTATTGCTCCTTATTTTAGGCCTAGATCGTGGATACCCCAATAATAGGTAACTGCCAGAAACTAGTCGTTGGGATGTGCGAATCTTCTCAGATATTGCGTTTGTCGGACAGAGGGTAATCGAGCATGAGTTATCATTGGCTGAATCCGGGTGACTTCCCTTAGGTGTCGGACAGAAGTCTGAAAGGAGCATAGGAGACCGACCACGTGTAACCTTGATGCAGGGGATGATTGGGCCATGCCTACCCATTGGTCCAGTATGAAACACGTGTTATCCCAGAAGTACAAGGATGACGCTAATAGGGTCGAACAATCGTTTTTGACAGCATTATCAAGTCATAAATTCCTAAGTCTTTCCAGGTTTGGGCCTTGACATTTTCTACTTTGGTCAGCCAAAGGTAAAAAAAATTAAAAGAGGGGGTTGCTCTAACCAGCCTAGATCCATCATTCAAGTACCTTAAAACCATATTTCTTAGAGTAACATTATCAGGGGAAGTTGCTTATACCCTAGTTTTGTTCTTTTGTCCTAAGGGTTTAGTTTTACAATATGAAGGGAAATAATCGCTAAGTTTTTCATGGTCTACATCAACAACAGATAATGGACCAAATAAAGCATATAGCCCATCAGATACAATAATAGGGATCATTACCTAAGATTTGTAGATATGTTTTTTCTCATATTTGATTAGCTCATGCATAAACTATTGGTTCTTTGCCAGCTTTGGTCCATCTATTTTAGTGAAAGGGAGAAGTGTTGGTATGTTTTTTGGCCCTGTGCTTGTCTAACTCTTCTTTGAATCCTGGGCAGCAGTGCAAGAGGATGTCATTGTTGAATATTTGAAGAAAATGGGATTACTAAAAGATGAAGTTGGGAGTTTGAAGGGGAAAGAAAAAAATACTTATGAACATTTCGGGAGAGAGAAAAGAAAAATAGTTTTGAAATAAGCTATTTATAAATCTCTTTAGAAGACTAATGGGCTCTCAAATCACCATTAAGGTTCTGCAGCTAGTGGGACGCGTGTTCTCTCAGGGGCAAAAGCATGGGTGGTAGCAGTTATGACATATAGCCCACGATCTCCTAGACTCTAGGAAAAGTGATGATGGCTAGTGATGAAGTACGCCTCGAGAGACATTTCAAATATGGTCATTGTGACATGACGTCATAGGTGTGGTTAGAAATAAATTGAATAGTTTCTTATATTGTGGGATGATCGGTTGTGACCATACATATGCAAAGTCGAAAGAAAACGTCGAAAAACTTGGTCAAAAAATGACATTTTCTCCAGTTTTGTTGAAAGGACATTTTTTGGGGGCAATTTGTTAGCTCCTAATTTTGAAGCTCGTATTATTTCTAAGAGGAAGTGATTTAAGAATTATATTCCTTGAATAGATTAAAAGGCTTCAATTGAACCTTTGTTGGAGGCCTAAGTTGAAGGCATGCATGCGTCAGGAAAAAATTAGTTTATGGACTTAGAAAGATTTCCCAGTATTTGGAAATGGAATTCGACCGAACGATATTGATGGTGTTCGACGCGTGTGATTTAAATTCAAATATAGGACAAAACTTTGTTCTTATCCTTTCCTGAAGAGAGACAAATGGTGCATATTCAAGGATTGAAGACATGCAAGGCGACATTTGTCATATTTCTAGTATTTAGCCATTAATGGAAGTTAGTTTCGATTGCTATAAATAGGAGTTCTAGTAATAGGATTCGTGTGTGATCCATATGGTACAAGTTACTCAACTTCCACTCAAAGTACACATGTGTAGAGAAACGAGTGAGCGTGAGAATGTACGTGATGTAAACACCACTTTTTATTCAATGCAATTTCATTAAGTTCTATTCATTGAGAGTTTATCTTTTCTCTTTACTTTTTATGCAAGTTACTTTTCTGCGATTTACTTGCTTTCATTTACTTGCTTTTGTTTTTCTCTTTCGACTTTAAACGCTTTTGAGTCTTTATTTCATTTTATTTTACCTTTTCGATATCAAACTTTTTTATGAACATTGTTGAAGTGTTTACTTCCTTTTATCGGATAATAAATAAAAGAACTATTAACACATGTCTTATGATCAATCTGGTCGATCATGTAAGTAACTAAAAATTTCTCGTGATTTTAGAGAACAAACGGTTGTTTACCATTTTTCAAGGTAAACAACACCTCTATCTTAAAAATAATATCTATTTATCGATAATAACTCAAAATAATATCTATTTATAGTTAATAACTCAAAATAATACCTATCTATAGTGAATAACTTATAATTATATCTATTTATAGTGAATAACTTAAATAGATATTATTTGATCATGATATTGAAGAACAATTATTTTTAAGATAGAGATGTTTAGTATATTGCACCCTACTAAAAAAATTGAATAAACAAAACTTTGATTAATTCAAAAAGTCAGATAAGTACCACTACAACAAAAATCACATTTAACAGCGCACCTTAGACAGCGCTTATGTGAAAAAGCACTGCTATAAGTTTAAAAAAATTAAAACACGGAAATTGTTCACAAAAATATTTTAAAAAGCGTTGTTTAAGGTGCCCTTTAGACAGCGCTTTCAAAAAGCGTTTTTAAAGGTATATCTTAGACAACGCTTTTGATAAAGCGCTGTCTAAGGTCTTAAAATTAAAAAAAAAATCAAAAGCGTTGTCTAAGGTCAACCTTAGACAGCACTTTTAAGAAATGATTTTAGATGTCACCCTTAAACAACGCTTTCTCAAAAGCGTTGTCTAAGGTCTAATTAAAATAAAATATTAGACTCAATTTCTATTTTCGTTCTTTCTGTTCTTTCATTTTCCCTTCAGCGAAACGCGATAAACCTAAACTGCAGAACCCATAAACCTTGAATCGATCATTGAAGAAGTGTTTGAAGAATCTTTCGCCGCGAACGGACATTTGAGAATTGACTGAGTTTTTGGTTTCTGGTGTTCTTCCCTTTTTGCGGTATGTTCTTCGTTTCTAGATTTTTTTTACTGGTGTTTGAAGAATCTTTTATTTTTGTTGCCTGAGTTTAGTGTTTGAAGTTGTTTTGATTCATTCTAGCTGACATTGTTAGAACCCTTTGTTGTAGTTGACATTGTTGACATTGTTGACATTGTTGTTGACATTGTTATAACTTATAGAAACTGAGTTTTGACTCATTAGTCCTGTTGAAGTTGCTTTGATTCTTTCTAGTTTTTTTTTTGTAGAAACTGAGTTTATAAGTTGAGTTTAGAACCCTTTTTGTAGAAACTGAGTTTTGACTCATAAGGTACATTGTTAGAACTTATATTGGTTTGAAATTGTTGTTGTTGACATTGTTATAACTTATATTGGTTTAAGCTCTTGTATATAGTTGAAATTATTAGTTTAATCTCTTTTTAACTTATATTGGTTGAAATTATATTGGTTTGAAATTATATAGTTGATATTGTTGTTGACATTGTTATAACTTATATTGGTTGAAATTATTTTGGTTTGAAATTATATAGTTGATATTGTTAACTTATAACTTACTTTTGTTAACTTATATTGTTATAACTTATATAGTTGATCCCTATTTTATTATAACTTAGATATGGCCACTAATGATGATCACCCACATGAAGGAGGTAGTAAAAAAATATCTACGGAAGAAGAGATTAGAAGAGGCATAACGGTGATGAGGAGTAGGGGTGGCAAAAGGGGTCATGGCCCGCCGGACCGGCCCGCACACCCGCCAAAAAGTGGCGGGTTAGGTTGGGATTTTAGACCTGCCGCCCACTAAAACCCGCCCCGCTAAATCCCGCCACCCGCCAAAGCCCGCCCCGCCAAAATCCGCCATCCTCCAAAGCCCGCCACACCTATATAATAACACTATTTAAGTATTTGGAAGAGCCTATGAAAATAGTTTGTGATATGTACATAAGTTGTTATTAGATTATTAGGACTAATCTACTTTCTCTTTCTTTATTGTTGGACAAGTATTTGAATTTTTCTAATGAAAAATGACAAAAGTGTGATCGAAATTTGAATTTAGATCATATAAAATACTAAATGTGATATTATATATGATAAGAGTATTATTTCACTAAAAGTTGATGTTTTAGGCTAATAAAAATTATGCTTTTTAAATGTTGGTTTGATGTATTTTTATTGAAATGTAGAAAGAAGAATCTTTTAATTTATTTAAAAAAATAGAAAAAATAATTAAAAAAGAAGGCGGGCAAGCCCGCCGCCCGCCAACCCTCCACCTTGGCGGGGCGGGCTAGACTTTTATGCCCATTTCAACTTGGCGGGCATGCCCGCCCCGCTATTTTTTGGCGGGCTTTAGGCGGGGCGGGCACGGGGCGGGGCGGGCAGCCCGTTTTGCCACCCCTAATGAGGAGAGTGATCCATGGTAGAGACTGAGGCATCATTCTAGATGTGCATTGGAGCGATCTTGGGCAGCTTATAGAACCTAACAGTCATACCTTGACTAGTTTCGTTGGTGCACTAGTAAGGAATGAGATTCCCATTACTTGTGATGATTGGAGAAACAAAGAGTTGAATGAATCCAAACAAAAAATTTGGACTGAGATAAATAAAGGTACAATAATGCACATTATGTTCTTTAAATTACTTGCATTGCTTCCAATTTATGTTCTTTAAATTACTTGTACTAACGCACAATCTGTATGTTTTTCTTAGAGGTGTTTCAACATTGAAGACGATAGAAGAGATTTTTGAATGAAATTGGCCGGAAAGCTACTAAGAGGGTTTAAAACATTTTTATCAACCAAGTATCTTAGGGATGCAGATGGTAATCATGTTGATGCGGAGCTTCCAAAGAAATATGAAAGTTTGATTTCACAAGAAGAATGGGAAGCGTTCAAATCCAAACGAAAGGAGCCAGCATTTAAAAGAATACGTGACACAAATCGGGAAAGAGCATCAAGTCCGACGTATCCATACCGAAAAGGATGTGTCGGATATGGACGCTTAGAACAATCTATTCTATGGAAAGTATCTATAAATTGCAATAATATATTTGTTCATCATATATGAGTTTTATTTGATCATATTGTATGACTTAATGTGTAGTTGCAGAAGGAGAAAAGTTATGAAAGATCTCTTCTTGCACATGTTTTGTGGAAGGAAGCCCGTGTGCGCAAATCTGGGGTTGCTAAAGAATATGTTCTACAGGTGTATGAGAAATGTGTAAGTATAACATTATTTCTTTAATTAAATAAAAACTTTATTAACAAATATTTGACAAGTATTCGATATTCATTCGATTTTCATGAGGCGCTATCTCAGTCAGCTTTATCTCCAGATGATACTAGGAGCATACTTAGTCGGGCATTAGATGTCCGTGAGTATTCGGGTCGGGTGAGGGGTAAGGGATTTGGGGTCACTCCGACCTCCTTAAATATTAAAAAAGGAAAGGCTCCTAGTAATCGAGAGCTTAATGCAAAATTGGAAGCAATGCAAGCTGAGCTTTATGCATTAAGGAAAGAAAAAGAGGCTAGCGCTTCAGCATGTTTTAAAGATTCTTCGGACAAAGATAGTATCAACTGTAACTTTCAATCGACCATTCCATAGGTAATTATATATATTTGTCTTAAATTGAACTATTAGCTTAAATTATGTAATTGACATATATGCACATTATTAACAATTTCATTTTATTATTGGTTTTAGGGCATTTCCCATTGTCAGTTATATTTATCGTCACCATATTATCGAATAGTTGGCAAGGGAAAAGTGCATAACAATAGCGGAGAATTACTTCATACTAGAGAGCTCCCTACTGGATGTTTGAAAGTTTCGGTTGATATTGCAGTTGATCCGAATGCATTATTACCATATCCTGACGATGTTTCGGATGCAACAGCGGTGAAACAAGCATTAGGTTCGTTTGTTACATGGCCGACAAGCCTCATTAGTGTAGGATATGAGGTACGCCTAAAACCATTATGAACCTTTGTTAACCTTAATGTGTAGATTTAAAGTTTTTACGCGCATTTTACGTACATTTTTTACTTGGTTATGTTAATTAGACTCCAACAAGATCCAAATCAATAGATAAGGCTATTCCGCGGCATACCGAGTTCGTTGTTTCAAAAAAACAGGTACATTACAATTATATGACATATATGCATGGAAGATGTTAAATTCTTAATTTTATACTTCATCTAACTATTTATATGATATGTAGCTTCATGATAGGGAGGTTAGAAACGTCTCCACACAACAAAAAAAGGTTGGTGCTAAGAAGACCGCGGCTAGGAAAAAACCTACCTCCAAGTATAGGTCGTGCCTTCGGACGTTTCTAGAGATGACAGATATTCCGACCGAAGGTGTTCGTTTTATACATATGGAGGAAGGTATTTTTGGCTTTGAATACGAATAATTAATTGGTAATGAAGAATTTATGCAAGTTTTGGGTCGTGAAGAAATAGGCGTCAATGTTGTCAATACATACGTGAGGTAAATCCGGTCTACTTTGTTATATTAATTGAAAAACTTATTTACTTTATGTTTCAAATGAATAGTCTAATGTTAATGATGTTTTTATTTAAGGTTTATGTATGACAAAGTGATACTACCAAATGGATTGGAAGAAAGATTTGGATTCTTAGCACCCGTCTCCTTCAACTTAGCTTTAATCTTAAGTAGACCAGATGACGTAATGGTGTACGTTCTCAACCTCTTCATGGCCAACAAAGATGCAGAGAAGTTGTTCTTTATATCGTTTAATACCGGGTTAGATTTTCATTTTAAATTCATCTATTATAGTTATTTTATATTTTAACGTCGTGTAGAAAATTTACATCTAACATTTGTTTAATCATACATTGGACATTGGTTGTTGCTTGCAATCAATTCTATCAGAGAAATTGTTATTATCTTGACTCGTTAGGAAATGATTGGACAACATACCCGGATATGAAGAACATAATTGACACGTAAGTGAGATTGTTCTAAATATTCTTGTGTGTATTTATTAATTTATGTGAATTGTTCTAATTATTCATTTATATTTTATTAGCATCACACAAGCTTTTCGAGCCCAAAGAGATATTCAAACATCAAAGAGGAGAGCCAATAATATTACATGAATAAAAGTGGCGTTATATTATTAACTATCACATTTTTTATTATATTAGTGATGATACTTGATAAAACTTAAGATTTATCCATATTTTCTTTTCATTTGTAGTGTCCTCAGCAACGTAATCAAATAGATTGCGGATATTTCATATTGAGGTTTATGAGAGGTATTATTTCTTTGGGCTGATTAGAGATTCCCATCGATGTATGTATTTCTAACTTATGAGTTATTTTAATATTTAAACATATCTCTCATATAATTAAATAGTTGAAATTATATCAAACTATGTTATATTATTATGTAGTACTTTGATGAATTCAAGTGTGCATATTATTCAAAAGATCAAGTGGACGAAATCGAAGAGGAATGGTGTCAATACATTATAGAGCTTGGTGTTTTATGAGGTATAATATTGTACTCTTACTTTAATTGATGGGAATTTAAATATGTGTAACGTTGTAACTATAATATTGTATTCTTTTATTAATTGAATTACAATCTTTGTGTTGTTTCAGGACCTATGTAGATTTGAAGCAATGCTTTGGTTGGATAAGTACTATGTAATTATAATATGTACATTTGTAGAAAAATGTAATGATTTGTAATTATAATTTTGGTGCATAAATTGGTATATATATTGGTACATTTAATAGGCCAAATTGGTTTGAATTGGTATATACATTGGTTTGAATTGCCAATTTTGGATATATAATTTTGGTGCATAAATTGGTACATTTAAATAGGCCAAATTGGATTGATTTGAATCTCCAAATTGTGATATTTGTCTGGAAAAAAATTGGATAAAAAACAGGTCAAAATTCTGGTTGAAAAACTTGGTAAAAAAAGTATTTTAAAAAAGTTTATACTAAAATTTTTGTATACCTTAGACAGCGCTTTACACAAAAAGCGTTGTCTAAGGTGGGGCTTAGAAAGCGCTTTTACCAAAAGCACTGTCTAGGGGGACTTAGAAAGCGTTTTACCAAAAGCGTTGTCTAAGGTATATCTAAAAAAATTAAAAAAGGTGGGGCTTAGACAACACTTTCACCAAAAGTGTTGTCTAAGGTATTCCTAAAAAAGATATAAAGTGTTGTCTAATGGTACCATAGATAGTGCTTTTTATTAATTATACCACCCTTTAGACAACACTTTTAAGATTTAAAAGAGCGTTGTCTAAACCTTTAGCAGCGGGGGTTTAGACAGCGCTTTAAAGCGCTGTCTAAGGGCAAAAAACACGTTGTCTAAGATCTTATTTGGCATAATGTACAATGATGATCGCTAGGATCCAGCCCTCAAAAACGAAAAAAGGGAATAAAACTCGCTAACTACATATCATCATTTTTGCTATAGATTTCCTATATTTCCTGCTATACCACCCTCTATATATTATCATGTCCACAATTTCATCCACTATTTTTGTAGTATCCACTGTATTACCGTAACATTTGTCATTATGGTATTTCCAGATTTCATAAATAGTTTTCGCAAGTGCCAACTTTAGGATGGATGCTCTCCATCCTTTTCCTTTGGTGGCTAGGATCAACCAATTTAACTCTTCATCCCATTTATTAGGAACCCTCTTGATTTGGATCCGCTCTAGAACTTTAATCCATATATTTTTTAATTCTAGGCAACCGTAGAATAAATGATTCATTGTTTTCTCATGCGAACAAAAGCAACAACAATCATCATTAATCATACCAAACATCTTCAGTCGATTCTTTGTGGCTAGCATACCATGGCAAGCAAGCCATAGGGTTATAAATGCTCTGGGCCTGGCATGATTGTTCTGGAAAATGCCTCGACATATTACCTTTGGGACATTCTATAACAATCCAAAATAATTAGAATATTTATTTAATTGGTTTATAATAAATATTAGGGATTTATCGACGAACTTGGCAAGATATTATGGTGCGAGATTTGTTTATGATGAGTGTTGTGTAATTTGATGAATTAAGTGATTATCTGGAACTATTTTAATGATAATGGTAATAGAACAATATTATTTGTATTATTATTATTATTTAAAATAAGAGAATAAACATTAAGGGTAAAGTGGTAAATATGGATGGGGTTAGTGAGGATAATAACGGAATAACATATTGAGGCCCAAGGGGGTAAGAGAGGAAAAACATAAAGTTGGATTTTGGGAGAATTCAGTTATCGATCGTGTTTGTGAGAAGTTTATGAGGAATGAAGGCGGAAAGGCTAGGGCGCAGAGGTTTCTCGAAGGTCTCGAGGAAAGAGAATTTAGGGTTTAACGCCTAAGGTATGGGGAGTATCACCTTTCATTAAATTTGATATAGGGTTTAGATTGTATGTGAATGAATTGGAGTTTTGAGGTTTTACGGAAACCTATGACGAATTTGATGAATTATGTATTTCAATAAGAAGTTAATGTTTTACTGATTTTGTTGGTGAGTAATTGTTGTTATTATAATTGATTTAGGTATTGGTATAATTTAGAGACCCAATAGGAATCGAGATTGAAATAGGCTTTGTAATTTGAAATATATACAGTAGCGCAAAATATAGTGAATCCTTGTGAAATGTGTGATATACCCTGTAGCCACTTTAATTCCTTTCTTTATAAAATATGATAACATATGTAGTAGAATTGATTTAAGTATTTATATATTAAATTTGAAGAATTGAAACAAGTATGAGAGATTTTATGTTTTACGATGGCACAACTATGTTATATTTTATTCCTCCTACATATACGTTTATGTAACAGTCGTACGACACTCAGTAAAATAAAAGATGAAAGAGGGCCATAAATAACATAAAAGTAACTAAATATCCTAGGCTAATTAGGTGGCGGTTTCCACTCTGGTACTATAAAGGTAGTGGCACCAGCCACATGAATAAGTGGTACCAGTCACTAGTGGCACTAGCCACTAATTTAGGTGGCGCAGGCCACTAGAGTTTAGGTGGAGTCTGCCACATTTTATTTGGGGGTGGAGAGTTCCACCCTGGGTGTATGGCAAGTGCCACACCCATCATGTTCTCAAGTCTTTCCCAATTTTGAATAGCCTATTTTATAAGCCATAAATCAATTTTTGGAATTAATCTGAAGTATTGTGAAACGACTGATATGAACTGCATTAGTGAAAATAAACTACTAAATTTGAATAAGAAGAAATAAGGGAGAAGTTTGTATAGTGGTGGGTTACTATAGTGACCTATATATTAGTAAGATATTAGTATAAATAATAAGTGAATTGACTAAGTAGTTGTATCTGAGAATTTGGGTGCCTGTGTTTGTGTTTATATTGAATTGTTATTGTGATAGACTGATGGGTTGTATAATAGTAAGATAATAAGGAATTAACTAGTAATTGTGTACCAGGAAGTAACTAATATTTTGTAGAACTATGAAACATTACATATTAGTAGGTGATTATTGAGAGAGAATCATTTGATGAGTGTCATGAAAAAATGATGTTGTGTTGAAGGTGATTTATGTATGATAGTATGTGATATATGTGACTTTAACTTTCACACCGCGAGTCGGTTTCACCTGCCGTTTGATGTGTTTGATAGATGTCACAGTATTCAATAATTTAGTAAAATAACATAAAGTGTAGGATGTGACTATCAAGTGATTGTGTCATGATTTAAGTGACGATATTACATGTCGTAACTAATTTTGTGTGTGTCTTACTGTATAATTGTTACTATGATGTCTTGAGATGAATTGTGTTCTGGACTGGCCAATCATATGCCCCACGCCAAATTGAGGTCCAATCCAGACTTCGACTGGGCCAAGCCCATTAAGGAATCAGCGAGTATATAACCATTATGAAATAGAGTCATTGGCATATAGCCGTTGAGGACTTCCCCCTTACGCGCCATATCACTTTCCACGCAGCCAACTACCCACCTGCTTTGTGGAAACAGTTAGGCTTAGTTAAAGGCTATGCGCCCGCTTCTTAAAGGAAAATGCCCTTATAAAAATCTTCCACCTTTATAGGGTCAGGTATTCACTTATAATCCCCATTTTTGCTTACGCTTTAGTTGTCTCATTCTGAAACTTACTTGAGCATCGGAGTACCTTGCAGGTACCCCACCATTTCCTCTCATCAACGTACCACAGTCCCAGCTAAAGGCCACAAAGACCTATTTGGATCCTTTCTATACAGTGGCACCGTTTGTAGGAAACTAGCAGTTCCCCAGTCCAGAAGGAGCCGTCGTAGAGGTTCTCCACGTCGATCTTGATATCCTCCACGAGCTCATAAAGGGAAAGATTTCAGACGCCCTTCCCCTCATAGGGACCAAGATCCTTCTCAAAAAAAATCCATGACATCAGCAGTTACATCATACTTGACAATGCCCCAGCTAACTTTGAAAAACCGGGCTCCAAAACCATTGATACTTGGAGTTTTTAAATCACTTATACCATTCAAGGATTTGAAAATCTCCTGATCAGTAATAGGTACAACCAGGCTCTCTCTTTGCTCCATATTCAATTGTGGACCGTCTCTCATAGCACTAATGTCGATACGCAGGACAATATTATCCTTTGCCCCTGTGAGCCCTGCACAATAATTCAAGACTTCATTCTCAATATCATGATGGGATGTGATGATCAAGTTATCCGGTTTATACAAGAAATTCAAATTCCTAGAATTACGTTTAACCTTTATGGAAGCATGGAAATACAAATTGTTGCTATCCCCCAGCCGAAGCCAGTCAATTTTGGATTTTTGCCTAGGGATATTTTCTTCAATGTGTTGTGTTTCTGCAACTTGAACCTGCTTTGGTTTCCATACCTGTTTTGCTTTGGTTTCATCACATCTATGCCCAAAAGTTTGACATTTATCACAAAATAATGGCTTCCACACATAGTTGATAGTTTGTTTCAATTTCAATCCATCATTGTCCTTGATTATGATTTCAGTGACAAGTTGTTGAGTAACATTAACTTCCACCAAGATCCTCGCATAAGATACATGATGTTTATTGGAAGTACATTCATCTGTAATAACTGGCTACCCAATTGCACTTCTAATCTTAATAAGACTCTTAACATCCCACATGCGCAAAGGCATGTTTGGTAGTTTAAACCAAATTGGTAACATTCGCAACATGTCCTGCTTTAAATTAAATCTCGGTTTCCATTCTCAAATTAGCATAAGCATGCTTTTTATCATGTAGGGTTCTTTCATCAGGACAACATCCATGCCCTTGTGCTAGTGAAATCTCAATATAAAATAGCCATCATCATGATAATACATTTGGGGAAGTTGGACAAAATTCCAAGTTCTTGTCATGTATTGTTTTACCACATTCATGCTTAATTCTCCTCCCAGTACATACATGATCAAGGAGGAGTCCCAAAATTACAATTCATAAGCAACATCTTCCACTCCTATCTCAATTTCATTCTCACCTTCAACCATTTTTGGGGTGATATATTCAATCGTCATTCCTTTCGTTGGATTTCTGTTATCTTTCAAGAAATCTACCCATAATTTATGACCTTCTTTCTGATTAACTTGTGTGGATGCCTTTTCAGTTATGATTGGCTCATCCTACTTCGGATCCTCGTCTGCAATTACTAGGGTTTCTGGAATAGGGGCTACCAGTACTTCCTTAACTACCTTGCTCGCGTCGTCTCCGTCCTTCTCATTTGGTTCCACCTGCTTATCAGTTTTGCATGCCCTCTTCGATGGTGAAGGCGTCTGTAATACCTCGTATTTTAATTAAATGCTATGGATCATATTAATTAAGATTAATAGGGTTCTGATGTGCTCTGAGAGTTTTAAATTAAAAATAATTAGAGCAACCGACGAACTCAAATTAATTAATTAGTATTATCTGACTAAGAGGTTTTATTAAATATTCGACTCAGAGACATTTTTTGGATACTCTCAATTTGGACCGGTTGTAACTAACTAAAGTTATATCAGTATAATTTATATTGTTGTATTTTTTATAAAGAGAGAAGGAGAAGAAAGTTGGTAAGGAAAAGAAAAGGAAAGAAAAGGAAATAAGAGAAGAAAAAAGAGAAAGAGGGAAAGAAGAAGGAAACCCTAGGAGAAGAGGAAGAAGTTTATGGAGAGCTTGGATCATCTTCATCTTCATCAATCATCATCTTCATCACACTCCTCTTCATTGTCAAGGTGGGTTCTAGTTAGAAGCTTTTTTCTTTTAAGAGTTTTGGATGTTTAAAGTTTAGGTTAGAATTGATTAATTGGTTAAATCAAAATTCTAATGGATAAAATGCTGAAATAATCAGGTAGAACAGTCAGGTTACATGTATGTTAAACCTATTATGATTGCTTGGATGATCCGTAGTGTTTTGGTTGAGTTTGGGTGGGTTTTGTGATGAAAAAAATAGGGTTTTTGAGCTTCTACAACATGGTTAGTCGATTAACCCAATGGTTAACCGATTAACCCAATGGTTAACCGATTAACCAATGAAAAATAGTGTTTTACGTGAAATTTAGATTGGTTAACCGGTTAACCAAATGGTTAACTGATTAACACTGGGTCAGTTTTGGAAAAATGTTTTAAAACCCGTATCATTTGAACCGTAAGTCTATTTTGGTCCTTGTTTGAAGCGTTGGAAAGCTATGACAACGTATTATCCAATGGTGAGATAAAATATTGAGTTATAAGTGAAATTAATTAATTTATAAGATTAATTGATTTATGATATTTAATTAATTTCGGTATGAATTAAATGTGTGAATTAATTAATTGTGGTATTAATCGGTTTGTGGAATATATATTAAATCATGAAGATTGAGTGAAAGTAGAGACAATGAGATCATTGTGGGGTTTAGTTTGATTGTGATAATTAAATTAAAATGTTAGATTATATGTTTGAGAATTATATAATTAAAGGCATCAAGAATAGAAAAAGAGTGAGGAAATCTTACCATAAACCAATAGTATGGCCTAGTAATGTAACTAGAAATTGTTAGATTGTATAACTTGTGAGAAGTTTAGGACTACCCTAGGTTGATGTGAAACCGTTGGCGCATAATACACTAGGTCCTCCATAAAGTCTTGAGTAAGTCCTGAGGTGGGTTATTTTGAGTCCCACTGGAAGCATTCGTAAAGGCCTGAGGTGTGTATTACACGGTGTCCTCCGTAGAGCCTTGAGTAATTCTTGAGGTGGGTTACTTTGAGTCCCACCGGAAGCATCCGTAAAGTCTTGAGGTACCGTTGGTGAGGCGTGGTAGTGGCTTAAGTTGTGTAATACGCTAGGTCCTCCGTAAAGTCTTGAGGTGGATTATTTTAAGTCCCACGGGAAGCATCCGTAAAGACTTGAGGTATGTATTACACTTGGACCTCCGTAAAGTCTTTAGTAAGTCTTGAGGTGGGTTATTCTGAGTCCCACGGGAAGAATCCGTAAAGACTTGAGGTGTGTATGTTACTAGATCCTCCGTAAAGTCTCGAGTAAGTCTTAAGGTGGGTTATTCTGAGTCTCACAGGAAGCATCCTTAAAGGCTTGACGTGAGTACTACACTGGTGTAACACGGTGGGAGAACTGACTTTAAGTTTTGTTGCGGATAGCAAGAGTCGCCACCGACTTTTATTTTATCCAAAGGAAAGGTTATAAAAGAACAGGAAAGACCTTAAGAGAATATTTTGGGTCCGGGGGGTAGGTTATGAAAAGGGAAGGTGTTAGCACCCTTTTCATCCATGGTTATCCATGGGCTCTTAGGTACTTAAGCTCACTTTAAATTGTTTTTGAAAATGTAGTGTGTGAATAGAAAAAATTTCAGAATAGTTTAATAATAATCCATGTACGGATGTGTAAAAAACTTGTTTGAAAATTTGTTTGAAATTGTTAAGTTTGAAATTTTTTTGAAGTGAGCAAGTACATAAGAGGAACCTACCCTAATGTTTAAAGTCTTTCTTGTTCTTTTTCCTTTCCTTGGTAAGACTATCCCTACTATTAAGGAGTAGGTAGTCTTTACCTTGGATGTAAGGGACATGTGAGGGATAATTTGGTTATGAAGGCAACTGTGGGGTGTATTAAGCACATATAAGGGACTATCATCATTTTTCGAAAGGGACTCGATTCGTATAGGCAACCATGAGGGACTTGATGATTTATCTTTTGAAGGGACTTGCTTTATACACCCCACTTGACCATTATTCGTAGGCAACTTGAGGGATAACCTTAGAAAGTGAGATGGCGATTAAAAATCGACTTACGTGTGTGTGAGTGTTTATTTTAATTATCTTATGATTAAAATTATCTAAATTTATTTTAATATAACATACATGTTTTTGCACTCCCTAATTACTAACCATAACAAAAATAATTAAATAATTACAAATTTACATCCAAGAAGCAATTACAAAATTATAATAAATAAATATTAAACAAAATAATTAAATAGCAAAATAAATAAAATATAAATAAGCAAAAAATAATAAATGAGTAAATAAAATATTGGGATTAGTAAATAATAATAATAAGAAAAATTAAATAAGGTTAGTAGAAATATAAAGTTAGTGAAAATAATTTAAATAATAAGCAAAAAAGTTAGTAATAATAAAATAAGAGAGGTTAGTGAATAATAAAAATTAATTGAAATAACAATAATATATAAAACTAATAAAGCAAAATAAATAATATGATTAATAGTAATAATAAATAAAATTAATCAAAATATTATAAGAATAATAAATTAACAAATTTTAATGTGAACAATTAGAAACAAATATGAACAAACAATTATTTTAATTTTACAAATTATTTAATTATTATAAACATATATTAGCATTTATTTTTTAAACAATATATACATATTATAAAAAAGAAATAGGTTTAAATATCATATTTACAATATTAATCATGTTTATAAAATTTAATTCTATTAATTATTATATTTACAAATTATTTTTAACCATATACAAAAATATAATTATTATAAATTAAATTGTTTTTAAACATTAAAAGAAAAATAATTTGAATTATAAATATATTTACAAAATTTATAAGAATTATAATAAATATATATACATAATAATTATATTAGGAATTAGAAAAATAAGATTATTAAGAAAAATAGAAATAAATTAGGGTTTGTTTAGAGAAATATTTTTTTAAGGATTTAAACTATAATATACAAAATTATCCTAATAATATACATATATTATTTTTAATAAAAGAAATAATAATTGTTTTTATGATTTTTTAATATTTGAACCTATTTGAATATATATTTATGAAATAATTTTAATTACATGTATATTTTAAATAGAAATCAATCAACAAAAGTGAGAAAAACAAATAAATAAAGAAAATAGCAAAAACATACCTGGCTGGGTTTTGAACCCAGGAAGCTTTGCTCTCAAGATCACATGCTCTACCACTGGACCAGGCGCTGGTTGGTGCAAGAAGAATTGCTTCCAAATGGTTTTGTTCGTTCAATTCAATGATCAGCAAAAATAAATGAAAAAAACAAAAGGGCCTGGGGGAGGATTGAACCCAGGTCCTTATGTATACAAGATGCATGCGCTACCGCCTTGGCTGGAAGAGCCCAACTGTTAGCTTGTTGGCAATGAATCATAATATATTGAATCTCCTTTTGTCCTGAAAAATAAAGCAAAAAACACTGCACTGGCCAAGACTCGAACTGGAGTCCTCACAACATACGCCTATCAAACTTACCACCAGGACACACATGTGCGTGTGATAAACAAACCAATAACAATTCATAAAATATTTTAACAAATATTTGAATTTTCTGACGCGCGGGAATGACCTTCTTCTTCCTTGAGACCTACGACTTTACCTGCGAAACTTGCCACAAACCTACCTGCGAAAATCAAATTGGCAGCAATACCTACAAATCTCATACATGGCCAAAACTGTAAAATTTTCAGAAATTAATCAGTCAAACATGATCACAAGACAATTTTGAATCGAACCATGGTTCTTGAATGAATTTATATAGCCTACATCTCAAAGCCCTAATGAAGGTCATGAACCCTAGTAATGGTGACTTCTTATTCCTGCGTGAAAAATTCAATTAAATGGCCCAGAATCGTTCTAAGGTCCACCATAAACATCATTCAACAATCAAAAACAAGTTAAACACAGTAAATCAATGAAATCAAAAAGTCAAGTTCAAGAACACGATTTGGTTCGGGTTATGCAATTCGTGATGTTTTTGATGCAAATGGCGATTGATTCATGATCAATGATGTCTCATAATCATGTCCATGTCCTCAAAATACCTTGTAGAGCTCTGGAAATCCAAAACCGAATGTGAGCTTTTTGGATGATTCTTGACTTTGTGAACTTACCTCTAGTCTGCTGGATTTCGTCCCCTTGTGATTGGTTTCTATTGTATACTTATATGAGATCAAGTTTAGGTCAAAAGATGATGGATTTATGGGCCTTTTGGAAAACTTCATGGTGAAGGAATGTCATGATCTTAAAGTGTGAAAAAATCAAATATTTGCCTTCTAATTTGGTCTAGCACGAATTTGGACAAGATCAAATCATATTAAACAGCATTGATTAATTTTTAAAAGAAGAATCATGTCCAAACTTTGATTTTTAGATTTTATTTTGATTTAATTTGATTTAAAATGAATAAAATTCAAATAAATATCAAATAAAAATATAAAAATCAGAATTTCTCACCATTGGGTCGTGCATGATGTTGTGACATGGGTTGGGTCATAAATTGGGCAGCCCATTTGGAAAGAGTTACTTCTAAGCCTCCATTTTCAACATAAACCATCACAAAATTGCCCAACTTTGCAAGGGCATATCTCCCTCAATTTTAAAGGTATGAGGATGTTCTTAGACTTTTTGGAAAGCTTGAAGAGTCCTCTAAACAACCCCATTGGTTTCAGGTCCATATCATTTACCAATCTCAAGTTATGCCCTTTTGAAGTTGTTGACTTTTTGTTGACTTTTGAAATGACCTATAATGTCTTAGATCATATCTTCCAAATGAAGCATTTCTAGGCTTAACCTTCAACATCAAAGTTGTAGAGAATTCAATTTCCTTCAAAATGAGCTTTGGATGGAGACTTGGTGATGAAGTATGTGAAAGTTATGGCTGGTCAAAGTTCAGTTGACTTTTACTGAGGAAACCCTAATTTAGAAACTCCTGATTATTGATGATCTGGAATCTCCTTGATGAATCATGATCAACCCTTGATCAAATGATGAATTTTACTTCATATACTTGATGTTGGCAAAAAATCATGAAGTTTGACTTTGGTTTGACCACAGTTGACCTCAGTTTGACTTTTTAACTGTACTGACTGGTTTTGACTTATTTGATCATCTGACTGAGCAAACTTTTGAGAAAAGTCTTGAAACTTGTCATGGTGGTTCTTACACACATATAAGATGTTATGAAACTCACTTGAGGTATTGGAAGTCCATTTAGCCTGATTAAAGTCAAAACCCTAGTTTTGGATGCACTGCTTAGGAGGTGCATTGTCTGAGTGGATTGTCAACTCTTTTGACCAATTGTGAACTTTGTGAACCTTGTGAACCATCATAAAATGTCTTGTGAATCTCATGGGAGGTATTGTGAACCTTGTGAACCTTGTGAACTTCATGAAGTGGCTTTGTAGACCTCATGAACCTCATGAAAGGTCTATGCAAGTGTTGGAGAACTTGTGAACCTTGTGAACCTTCAAGAAGTGACTTGTGGACTTCATGAACCTCATGAAAGGTTATGGAAATGTTGAGAAACTTGTGAACCTTGTGAACCTTCTTAGAACACAAAGTCTTGTATTGTGAGGGCAAATTTTGGGGTGCAACAGCTGCCCCTGTTCAATTTTCTGAAACCTGAGGGGTTAGATTGGTATATTTGCCAGTCGTGACCTGGAAGGTTGAAGGGGATTGAACACAAAAGCCCAAAAATTTGCACTCACCAGTGCATAGAGTGATATTGATGATTGGTTGAATAAGTGGGCTTAAAGATGCCACTAGTAGAGAGTTCTTGGAAGATAAAGCAGTCCAAAATATGGAGATATAATGAAAGCTGTCAGGAATTTGGAGAGTCCTGAGGTATTGATGATATGTTTTCAGGATACTGGAGTAATAATGATGTAACAGCATGTCTTCATGAGGATAGAGCAATCAATAATGATAACCCTAAAGCAGTCTTGAAGTAATGATATGATTTCAGGAGGATAGAGCAATGAATATCTCTAAAGCAGTCTTGAAGTAGTAATATGATTTCAGGAGGATAGAGCAATCAATAGCTCTAAAGCAGTCTTGAAATAATAGCTCTAAAGCAGTCTTGAAATAATAAGATGGTTTCAGGAGGATAGAGCAATCAATAGCTCTAAAGCAGTCTTGAAATAATAATATGATTTCAGGAGGATAGAGCAATCAATAGCTCTAAAGCAGTCTTGAAGTGATGATTTCAGGAGGATAGAGCAATCAATAGCTCTAAAGCAGTCTTGAAATAATAAGATGGCTTCAGGAGGATAGAGCAATCAATAGCTCTAAAGTAGTCTTGAAGTAATGATTTCAGGAGGATAGAGCCATCAATAATGATAACTCTAAAGCAGTCTTGAAATAATAATATGACCTCAGGAGGATAGAGCAATCAATAGCTCTAAAGCAGTCTTGAAGTAATAATGTGACCTCAGGAGGATAGAGCAATCAAATAGCTCTAAAGCAGTCTTGAAGTAGTAATATGACCTCAGGAGGATAGAGCAATCAATAGCTCTAAAGCAGTCTTGAAGTAATAATGTGACCTCAGGAGGATAGAGCAATCAAATAGCTCTAAAGCAGTCTTGAAGTAATAATTTCAGGAGGATAGAGCCATCAATAATGATAATTCTAAAGCAGTCTTGAAATAATAAGATGGCTTCAGGAGGATAGAGCAATCAATAGCTCTAAAGAAGTCTTGAAGTAATGATTTCAGGAGGATAGAGCCATCATTAGCTCTAAAGCAGTCTTGAAATAGTAATGTGATATGTCTTCAGGAGGATAGAGCAATCAATAATGATAACTCTAAAGCAGTCTTGAAATAATAAGATGGTTTCAGGAGGATAGAGCAATCAATAGCTCTAAAGCAGTCTTGAAATAATAATATGATTTCAGGAGGATAGAGCAATCAATAGCTCTAAATCAGTCTTGAAGTGATGATTTCAGGAGGATAGAGCAATCAATAGCTCTAAAGCAGTCTTGAAATAATAAGATGGCTTCAGGAGGATAGAGCAATCAATAGCTCTAAAGCAGTCTTGAAGTAATGATTTCAGGAGGATAGAGCCATCAATAATGATAACTCTAAAGCAGTCTTGAAATAATAATATGACCTCAGGAGGATAGAGCAATCAATAGCTCTAAAGCAGTCTTGAAGTAATAATGTGACCTCAGGAGGATAGAGCAATCAAATAGCTCTAAAGCAGTCTTGAAGTAGTAATATGACCTCAGGAGGATAGAGCAATCAATAGCTCTAAAGCAGTCTTGAAGTAATAATGTGACCTCAGGAGGATAGAGCAATCAAATAGCTCTAAAGCAGTCTTGAAGTAATAATTTCAGGAGGATAGAGCCATCAATAATGACAACTCCAAAGCAGTCTTGAAATAATAATGTGATATGTCTTCAGGAGGATAGAGCAATCAATAGCTCTAAAGCAGTCTTGAAGTAGTAGTATGTCCTCAGGAGGATAGAGCAATCAATTGCTCTAAAGCAGTCTTGAAGTAATAATTTCAGGAGGATAGAGCCATCAATAATGACAACTCCAAAGCAGTCTTGAAATAGTAACGTGATATGTCTTCAGGAGGATAGAGCAATGATAACTCTAAAGCAGTCTTGAAATAATGATTTCAGGGGGATAGAGCCATCAATAATGATAACTCTAAAGCAGTCTTGAAATAATAAGATGGCTTCAGGAGGATAGAGCAATCAATAGCTCTAAAGCAGTCTTGAAGTAATGATTTCAGGAGGATAGAGCCATCAATAATGATAATTCTAAAGCAGTCTTGAAATAATAAGATGGCTTCAGGAGGATAGAGCAATCAATAGCTCTAAAGCAGTCTTGAAGTAATGATTTCAGGAGGATAGAGCCATCATTAGCTCTAAAGCAGTCTTGAAATAGTAATGTGATATGTCTTCAGGAGGATAGAGCAATCAATAATGATAACTCTAAAGCAGTCTTGAAATAATAAGATGGCTTCAGGAGGATAGAGCAATCAATAGCTCTAAAGCAGTCTTGAAGTAATGATTTCAGGAGGATAGAGCCATCAATAGCTCTAAAGCAGTCTTGAAATAATGATTTCAGGAGGATAGAGCCATCAATAATGATAACTCTAAAGCAGTCTTGAAATAATAAGATGGCTTCAGGAGGATAGAGCAATCAATAGCTCTAAAGCAGTCTTGAAGTAGTAATAAGCTCATCAGGAGGATAAAGTAACCCTGAGGTTACAATAAAGCAGTCCCAAAGATCATAAGTTTGTTTGTTGGATAATTAACCTGAAAACAAGGTAGCATAACATTAGTTTATGCTTTATGTATGCATGTATGATATGATGCACTTAGGTAATATACTATATGTCTATGGATATATATGCTATGGTATGATGTAAATGATGTATGTATGGTATGATACTGCCGGAAGCGTCTGGATATCTTCGTATAACAACTGCTGGCCAGGGAAAATAAATCCCGATTCGTTGTTGAAGAATATATACCCTCTGTCTGCTGGGGATAGCAGAGTATAGATAACCTCCCGTATGCTGGGGATAGCAAGGTATAGATATAACCTCCCGTTGTTGGGGATAGTAAGGTATATATAACCTTCGTCTTCGTTTGATAGTAGAATAAGTATAATATCCCGTCTTCGTTCGTCGTACCCTTATTGGAAAGTAACTTCCCGTACATCCGTATGAGGATAAAAGAGATGGATGTAAATTCCAGGGGAGATTAGACTTTGTGAAGATGGATTAGTCCTACTGAGGGTTTGTAACTGTCTTATAAAGGTGAACCGGCGAAGCTTCGTTGAAATCCTTCCCTCATTCGTCCTTAGTAAATACTATTACTGCATTTTCATGCATTTCTGGTAAACATTAATCATATTAAAAGCATACATGCATTCAAACACAACCAATGGACGTTTCGCTTATGTAAATAGGGTAAAAGTAAATCTGGATTCAGAGGGAAAAGTAAAGCTGAACTTTGAACACAAAATTATTTCAACTTCGAGAGTGTATAACCAATTGGATTTGGAACTCCTGAAATTTTTTAACTTTCCTGAGTACTTTCCCAGAAATCCTCATGGCTGGATCTGAAGACATGATACTGACACCATCTGATACTACCGGCGTAGACAATTAATTTCCATCATGGTTTCAGCTGAGAATCAAAGTAATACAATGAGAGGAATGTGTCTTCAAACTGTAATGGACCATATACGCTCCAGGTATTAGATTTGAAGAGAAAGCATTGCCCCTTGGTTGAGGATGAATTGTCCCCTAATGGAAGTATCTGCAGTGAGCTACCTCAAGAGAAACAAACAGAATGCCCCATAAGCATTGTAAACTCTGTAATGTCACCTTTGGTAATTCAACTGTACGAGGAAAAATGCCCCTAGCTTTTAAGCACAGCTGAGTCTGGACTTAATTGCCCCAACTGAATTGAACAGTAACTTGGTATGCTTCTTGACTGGGAAACAGTGACTATGCCCTTGGCATTTCAGATAGATGAGAAGATCTGCCTCTGGCTGCTTAAACATAGTTGAATCTTGTCCTGATTGCCCCAAATGAGTTAGGAAATATCATGGCCTGCCCCCTTGATTTGGGAGGTCATGACTATGCCCCTTTGTATACATGGACTTTGATCCAGGAAGCAACTTTGTTTATCGTAAGGACTTTGGTTCATTGAACATTCGTCCTGTAAGTTTCTCCATCTGTCAAACACTTAGGTATATGCAAACAAATATATTCAAAAATGCAATGCTTATGTCTGTCTGAAGTTTTGAAACAAGTTATTTTTAGAACAACTGTTTTTTCTCTTCTTTTTTTTTTTTTTTTTTGTGAAGACTGTGATATTAACTCAAGTTTTATAATAAGCCCTAAAGGAGTCAGGATACCTTTTTGCAGCAGTACGCTTTCGCACTAACCATGCTTCAGTTAGGACTTTTAAAAGGTTGTAACGTGGCCTGGTTCATGGTTTAAGAAACAAAGGATAAAGGCTCAAATTTTATTTGTACCCAACCCAATCTCCATGATGTTCTTCAGTCCTATGCTCAGTTAATTCATGCGTTGAAGTTCCATAGCAGTTTGGAGTTGTAACACTGATATTTGTGATGGTTCAGAAACCCAAAATTTATTTGAACATTCAGTCATCTTTCTTTATTGAGGATTTATAGTGACCTCTTCTTCTTTTTTCTTTTGACTTTATTATCCCTTCTTTTTGCCTGAACTGCTTATTTCAAGGTTACAGTCAGCGGGATGTCTTGATGTTTTACTAAGTCTGTCTCCTTCATAGGTTTTGACTTAGTGAATTGTTCTTTTGCTGGATATTGACTGTCAGGTTTCATGATTACAGAGAACCATCATTAGTTGTGTACAACACAGATAATTGGCATATTTGAGTTAACCGAGTAACTACCCTGCCCCGGTTATGAATAAGGGTTTTAATTTGTGCGAGAATAAAAACTCCTACTTCATAGGCTCAAAAGGGTTGACTAGGGATTAACTTCCTTATATCTCCACTGTTTAGGAATTGAAACAATGCCTGTACATCGTCAGCATAGTCTGTTCAAAAGCATACTGCATAAGATTATGGTATTGTTTTCGTCATCCTCCCTCTACAGGCTTATAGCTTTATCAGGAGTTAAATATCACAAGATAGAAATAAAAAGCATAATTCAAAATATAGTGGAACGAATGGATTAATTCAAGACAAACATATGCAATGCATTAAAGAAGACAAAAGTTTAACATAATAGTAAGTGTTCAAACAAATAAAAGAAATTACAAATGAAAATTCAAATGTTGTCCCATCCAGTTGGCTGAATGTCCTCAATTGCAATCTGTGAACTTTGAGGAGCAGTATACTTCACCATGAAATCAAATTTACCACTTGGATGCCCCAAGGTGCCCCATATCTTAGGCATAGGTATTCTTCCTCTTTTGTTACTTTGGGTTACTTGTCTTGCAGCTTCGGTGTTTGATGGACGATAGTAAAACTCAACTTGACCTTCTGGAGTAACCTCTAGGATTCCTTCATCAATCAGGTCTTGAATCTTTTTCTTCAATGCCCAACAGTTATTTGTATCATGTCCAGGACTGTTGGAGTGGTACTCACACCTTGCCCTGGGATTATAGCGAGGAGAGGAAGTTTTAGGATTTTTAGGAGACTTTTCCAAGGAAACCAACTTCATCTCCAACAGGCATTGCAAAACTTGTGACATTGGAGTGCTGAACTTGATAAACTGCCTTCTACCTTTCTGGTGTTGAGGTGGATTAACCTTATCAGGTCTTTCAACAGAAGAACAATCAATGGCAACCTGTCTCTTACCCTCTTTTATCCTCATCCTCCTTTCAACCAAATCAGCTTGTTTTAATGGAGGTTCACTGACAATTAGATCCCTGACTCTATTACTTTGAAGTTTGTGGACAAAGGTTCTCAGCTCTTCTTGCCCCTGGGCCAAACTCTGGATAAGAGCCATTTGGCCATTCATCTGGATCCTCATTTTTGTTATCTCAGCTTGCAATTTTTCCAACTGACCATCCTTGTTGTCCTCAGGACTCTTCTTCTTAGCCAGCAGTGTTTTCAATTCATCCTGCCCCTTGGTCAGGTTCAGGATCATCTCTTGGAACTGTGCATTCTGTGCCTGAAGATCTTTAACTGATTGTTCAAGAGCCATTGCTGAAATAAACAGCGAGAAGATGAGAAACCTGTGCACAATTATAAACCTGTGATGCAATGAAATGATATGGGAATGCATATGCAATGTTTTCAAGGACCGCAGGATTTAAATTTGTTTAAACAACTGGAAAGTAAACTTTTATTAGTGATAAATTTGTTTGACCCTTGGGCTTACAAACATGAAATGCAATAAATACAAGAGATGGGGTTTTAAGTCTCCCATGGACGTTTCCTCTTTATGTTGAGGTATGAGTTGAGATTCCGTTCCTCGTGAAGTTGCTTTGTTAGTGCCAGGATTCTTTCTTGGCTTGCTTTGTAATGAGCCTTAAAAGTATCCCTTTGCTCCTTCAGTTGGATCCATGATCTCTGCAAGTCTTCCATATCAGTAGGCATGTCTGGGTGAAGGATGGTATAAGCAGTGTCTCCTTCAGCAACAGGTTCCATGGTAACTGGTAGGACGGCAGGATATGGCATCATAAGTGTCTGAGCACGAGATCGTACCCATCTGAGATAAGCCTCCATAGGAATAGTGTACTTAGGCTCCAGTGTCTTGCTGTCAATCCTGTTTACCTTTCCCCAAGCTCGTATGAATCTCTGACGGTAACCCTGAAGATCGTTGTCGTAATCAAACACAATGCCCTGAATCAACATGTTATGTGGACCATCACTTCGGGCGTAACCAAACTGTCGTAAAGCTAGAGAGGGGTTGTAGGTGATGCCTCCTCTTATGCCTAGAAGTGGCACATTAGGAAACTCCCCACAACGGTCAATGATAGTAACATTCTCCATAGATCTGGAGCACCAATGGATATCTGAGTGAGAAAGTGACATGATCCTCTTGGACCATCTGAACCCTTGCTCATTCTTCATTACTGAGCGAGGAAGGTGAGAAATAAACCACCTAGAAAGCAAAGGTATGCAGCACATCAAAGTTCCTCTTGCCCTTGTAGTACGGGTGTGAAGAGAATGCAGGATGTCTCCAAGCAATGTAGGCACTGGATTGTGACTCAGGAAAATGTTGATGGCATGAACATCTATGAACTGATCTGGATTGGGGAACAACACTAAGCCATATATCAGCAAGGCTAAGATCTCCTCAAAAGCATCATAGCTCATGGCCTTCAAGAACATTTGAGCTTTATCCACTAATACCTTGGCAAGAATACCCTTGACTCCACTTCTCGTTTCTAGAACAATATCAGACTTCTTCAGATGTAAAGCTGCAGCAATAACCTCTGGTTTAAGCTCCTTCTCCAAACCTGTGAAGGGTTTTTGATCAAGAACAGGTATACCCAGAAGTTTAGAGAACTCCTCCATGGTTGGAACCAGCTGGTAGTCAGGGAATGTGAAGCAATGGTGCTTAGGGTCAAAGAACTGAAACAGGACACTCATCATGTCTTCATTGAACCCTGAAGTGACTAGATCCAATAGGTGACCATATCTCTTGTTGAACCGGGAGTGATCAGACACCTGAGAAACCAACTCTTTAAGCTTGGGAGGTATCCCCACAAAGTTGATCCTGATGGTGTTTCTACGAGCTGAAGCCATGACCTGCAACAAAGAACAAAGATAAATCCCTTGGTCCTTGAAATGGTTAGGGAAAATGATATGCTCATGATGCATGATGATGTCATGATGTTATGCTCAATCACAAACATGTGGCACACACAAACAAGTCACACCATAGCCCTAGGTTTAAAGGCTTGCATGAGGTTCAAAGGTAAGTACCCTCCCCTGAAGTTGGTTGGTTCATCCTGTCCTATAAAAGTAACCATGTTCTAAGGGATCTCAATATCATTGATCCTTCACAAGGGTGGTTGATCAGAAAGCAACTTACTTGCCAACCAAAACCCTCCAAGTTTAAGATCTCAATGAGTGTAGTATCGAGTGTCAACCAACTTCAGTCTGCACCAAAGCCGGTTACCTCACTACTTTCTAAAGGCCAAGATGAGTTAACTAGGGTTCTAAAAGTTAGTTAGTGCATTGACAACATATGGCAGCCTCAATATTATCCTCAACTTGACTTAAGGAATATAAGCACCAACCAAGAAGTCGCACTAACTATGGCCACCAGATCAACCGTATCGATATACGTCGTACAGTTTCCTTGGTCTATTGCCATTTACCTAAGGTACACTAGATCCGGGTTAGGACCTTTCACACATAAGAGCATCCCAACAAGTAATATAAAGCAAACAAGGCAAACAATTTTAAAGTGATCTTAATTCCTAAGGGTACCCCTCTTAAAATATATCCCCAGCAGAGTCGCCAGTTCTGTAACACGGTGGGAGAACTGACTTTAAGTTTTGTTGCGGATAGCAAGAGTCGCCACCGACTTTTATTTTATCCAAAGGAAAGGTTATAAAAGAACAGGAAAGACCTTAAGAGAATATTTTGGGTCCGGGGGGTAGGTTATGAAAAGGGAAGGTGTTAGCACCCTTTTCATCCATGGTTATCCATGGGCTCTTAGGTACTTAAGCTCACTTTAAATTGTTTTTGAAAATGTAGTGTGTGAATAGAAAAATTTTCAGAATAGTTTAATAATAATCCATGTACGGATGTGTAAAAAACTTGTTTGAAAATTTGTTTGAAATTGTTAAGTTTGAAAATTTTTTGAAGTGAGCAAGTACATAAGAGGAACCTACCCTAATGTTTAAAGTCTTTCTTGTTCTTTTTCCTTTCCTTGGTAAGACTATCCCTACTATTAAGGAGTAGGTAGTCTTTACCTTGGATGTAAGGGACATGTGAGGGATAATTTGGTTATGAAGGCAACTGTGGGGTGTATTAAGCACATATAAGGGACTATCATCATTTTTCGAAAGGGACTCGATTCGTATAGGCAACCATGAGGGACTTGATGATTTATCTTTTGAAGGGACTTGCTTTATACACCCCACTTGACCATTATTCGTAGGCAACTTGAGGGATAACCTTAGAAAGTGAGATGGCGATTAAAAATCGACTTACGTGTGTGTGAGTGTTTATTTTAATTATCTTATGATTAAAATTATCTAAATTTATTTTAATATAACATACATGTTTTTGCACTCCCTAATTACTAACCATAACAAAAATAATTAAATAATTACAAATTTACATCCAAGAAGCAATTACAAAATTATAATAAATAAATATTAAACAAAATAATTAAATAGCAAAATAAATAAAATATAAATAAGCAAAAAATAATAAATGAGTAAATAAAATATTGGGATTAGTAAATAATAATAATAAGAAAAATTAAATAAGGTTAGTAGAAATATAAAGTTAGTGAAAATAATTTAAATAATAAGCAAAAAAGTTAGTAATAATAAAATAAGAGAGGTTAGTGAATAATAAAAATTAATTGAAATAACAATAATATATAAAACTAATAAAGCAAAATAAATAATATGATTAATAGTAATAATAAATAAAATTAATCAAAATATTATAAGAATAATAAATTAACAAATTTTAATGTGAACAATTAGAAACAAATATGAACAAACAATTATTTTAATTTTACAAATTATTTAATTATTATAAACATATATTAGCATTTATTTTTTAAACAATATATACATATTATAAAAAAGAAATAGGTTTAAATATCATATTTACAATATTAATCATGTTTATAAAATTTAATTCTATTAATTATTATATTTACAAATTATTTTTAACCATATACAAAAATATAATTATTATAAATTAAATTGTTTTTAAACATTAAAAGAAAAATAATTTGAATTATAAATATATTTACAAAATTTATAAGAATTATAATAAATATATATACATAATAATTATATTAGGAATTAGAAAAATAAGATTATTAAGAAAAATAGAAATAAATTAGGGTTTGTTTAGAGAAATATTTTTTTAAGGATTTAAACTATAATATACAAAATTATCCTAATAATATACATATATTATTTTTAATAAAAGAAATAATAATTGTTTTTATGATTTTTTAATATTTGAACCTATTTGAATATATATTTATGAAATAATTTTAATTACATGTATATTTTAAATAGAAATCAATCAACAAAAGTGAGAAAAACAAATAAATAAAGAAAATAGCAAAAACATACCTGGCTGGGTTTTGAACCCAGGAAGCTTTGCTCTCAAGATCACATGCTCTACCACTGGACCAGGCGCTGGTTGGTGCAAGAAGAATTGCTTCCAAATGGTTTTGTTCGTTCAATTCAATGATCAGCAAAAATAAATGAAAAAAACAAAAGGGCCTGGGGGAGGATTGAACCCAGGTCCTTATGTATACAAGATGCATGCGCTACCGCCTTGGCTGGAAGAGCCCAACTGTTAGCTTGTTGGCAATGAATCATAATATATTGAATCTCCTTTTGTCCTGAAAAATAAAGCAAAAAACACTGCACTGGCCAAGACTCGAACTGGAGTCCTCACAACATACGCCTATCAAACTTACCACCAGGACACACATGTGCGTGTGATAAACAAACCAATAACAATTCATAAAATATTTTAACAAATATTTGAATTTTCTGACGCGCGGGAATGACCTTCTTCTTCCTTGAGACCTACGACTTTACCTGCGAAACTTGCCACAAACCTACCTGCGAAAATCAAATTGGCAGCAATACCTACAAATCTCATACATGGCCAAAACTGTAAAATTTTCAGAAATTAATCAGTCAAACATGATCACAAGACAATTTTGAATCGAACCATGGTTCTTGAATGAATTTATATAGCCTACATCTCAAAGCCCTAATGAAGGTCATGAACCCTAGTAATGGTGACTTCTTATTCCTGCGTGAAAAATTCAATTAAATGGCCCAGAATCGTTCTAAGGTCCACCATAAACATCATTCAACAATCAAAAACAAGTTAAACACAGTAAATCAATGAAATCAAAAAGTCAAGTTCAAGAACACGATTTGGTTCGGGTTATGCAATTCGTGATGTTTTTGATGCAAATGGCGATTGATTCATGATCAATGATGTCTCATAATCATGTCCATGTCCTCAAAATACCTTGTAGAGCTCTGGAAATCCAAAACCGAATGTGAGCTTTTTGGATGATTCTTGACTTTGTGAACTTACCTCTAGTCTGCTGGATTTCGTCCCCTTGTGATTGGTTTCTATTGTATACTTATATGAGATCAAGTTTAGGTCAAAAGATGATGGATTTATGGGCCTTTTGGAAAACTTCATGGTGAAGGAATGTCATGATCTTAAAGTGTGAAAAAATCAAATATTTGCCTTCTAATTTGGTCTAGCACGAATTTGGACAAGATCAAATCATATTAAACAGCATTGATTAATTTTTAAAAGAAGAATCATGTCCAAACTTTGATTTTTAGATTTTATTTTGATTTAATTTGATTTAAAATGAATAAAATTCAAATAAATATCAAATAAAAATATAAAAATCAGAATTTCTCACCATTGGGTCGTGCATGATGTTGTGACATGGGTTGGGTCATAAATTGGGCAGCCCATTTGGAAAGAGTTACTTCTAAGCCTCCATTTTCAACATAAACCATCACAAAATTGCCCAACTTTGCAAGGGCATATCTCCCTCAATTTTAAAGGTATGAGGATGTTCTTAGACTTTTTGGAAAGCTTGAAGAGTCCTCTAAACAACCCCATTGGTTTCAGGTCCATATCATTTACCAATCTCAAGTTATGCCCTTTTGAAGTTGTTGACTTTTTGTTGACTTTTGAAATGACCTATAATGTCTTAGATCATATCTTCCAAATGAAGCATTTCTAGGCTTAACCTTCAACATCAAAGTTGTAGAGAATTCAATTTCCTTCAAAATGAGCTTTGGATGGAGACTTGGTGATGAAGTATGTGAAAGTTATGGCTGGTCAAAGTTCAGTTGACTTTTACTGAGGAAACCCTAATTTAGAAACTCCTGATTATTGATGATCTGGAATCTCCTTGATGAATCATGATCAACCCTTGATCAAATGATGAATTTTACTTCATATACTTGATGTTGGCAAAAAATCATGAAGTTTGACTTTGGTTTGACCACAGTTGACCTCAGTTTGACTTTTTAACTGTACTGACTGGTTTTGACTTATTTGATCATCTGACTGAGCAAACTTTTGAGAAAAGTCTTGAAACTTGTCATGGTGGTTCTTACACACATATAAGATGTTATGAAACTCACTTGTGGTATTGGAAGTCCATTTAGCCTGATTAAAGTCAAAACCCTAGTTTTGGATGCACTGCTTAGGAGGTGCATTGTCTGAGTGGATTGTCAACTCTTTTGACCAATTGTGAACTTTGTGAACCTTGTGAACCATCATAAAATGTCTTGTGAATCTCATGGGAGGTATTGTGAACCTTGTGAACCTTGTGAACTTCATGAAGTGGCTTTGTAGACCTCATGAACCTCATGAAAGGTCTATGCAAGTGTTGGAGAACTTGTGAACCTTGTGAACCTTCAAGAAGTGACTTGTGGACTTCATGAACCTCATGAAAGGTTATGGAAATGTTGAGAAACTTGTGAACCTTGTGAACCTTCTTAGAACACAAAGTCTTGTATTGTGAGGGCAAATTTTGGGGTGCAACAACTGGGTTACACGGGAAGTCTTGAGTAAGTCTTGAGGTGAGTTACTTTGAGTCCCACAGGAAGCATCCGTAAAGACTAGGTAGTGGCTTGAGGTAGGTATTACACTGAGTCCCACAGGAAGCCTTGTCAATAACACTTGAGATGGGTATTCTACTGAGTCCCATATGAAGTGTTGAGAGCGTTGTATGGATATTTTCCATCTTGTTTTGGCTTCTTTGTAGAGAAGTGACCAAAGACCTGAGTAGTGATTAGAATTGAAACTTTAGATCCAAGAGAACTCTAAGATATGGAACTCACTGAGATGTTGATATCTCACCCCACTATTGTTGTTGCTTTTCAGGTTTATTTTGCAGGTTTGATTTATAAGTAGAGCTATGCTTTGGATGTTTCAAAAGAAGCATAGATGTAGTTTTCGCTGTCTATTTATCTTTGTATAATAATGGATATTGTATTTGGTCTTAGTATTTTTATTTTTAGTATTATTTTCGTGTCTTGTACCATATTTGTATAGAATTTTAGAACTGGTCAATATTGTGAATTATGATATTACGCACTTATGATGGTGTCAGTACCAATGAAAACTCTTGTATAATGATATTCTAGGTATTTATTATATAAGGCGTTACAGTTGGTATCAGAGCAGGTTATATCCTCGACCTAGCCTTGAAACATCATAAGTAAATATTTCATGCCTCCTAAGTGTATCTTGCTGGCATGATTCTTAATATCATATTATGTATTATTGGGTTTGATCAACCTAATGTTATGTATGTGATAGGTAGAATCATGATTGTGCGACCATGAGGACTCTGAAGTGTTGTCGTAATTTGTGCTCTGAGAGTAGGCTCAAGCCAAGAGGGAGCTTTGGTCAGCTCAGTTGGAGTCTTCTTAAGAGTTGTACTTCCTGTAAAGTGGAGTTGCCGAGTAATGTGTTATTCGAGAAATCCTTTGGAATGGATAGAGACTAAAAGGTACAAATATCTACAAGATGAGTGGTCAGTGTATCAAGGAATACGTAAAGTCACTGGTAGATCAATATTGGCCACTGGTATGAACAAGAGTTTTGAGAAATCTCATTCCACGAAAAGAGAGGATGCTCTATGGAATTTGTGACGTAAGATTTAGGAGTGAGTTAATTGTTAGTGTTTCAGTCCTAAGATCACGGTGGTATCGTAGATGAATGAGAGTACTTCAAGAATGTATTTGGATAATACCTTACGGATAAAAGTTACAAGTTAAGAATGTTCATTTTCTTTTGAGAACCTAAAGTCGTGGTGAAGCGTGAAGAGAAACACAAGGATGCGATTACACGTTTCAAGCTAGACAAGTATACCCCGAACAAAGAGTTGAAGATTGGAGTTGTATATTCGGTTATGACCGAGGAGACAAAGTTTAGAGTAATACATCAGGATGTTATATTTAGTAAGGGATAAATTCGTAAGTGTTGAATTATACAAGGAATGGTATAAGGTATAGTGCCAGAGAAAGAATAAGCTCTATATAATAGCATGAGGTGTATTTAGTATGGACCATATGAAGTTGTGATAAGTGGTAGAGTAAAACCCTTGGATTCGGGAGAATTCTAGTAAGATGAATTATTTTGGGTATGAGAGGATTACCGCAAAGCATGGAGTGAACACAATATAGAATCAGTATTAATAGTACAATATGAGAAAGTTATAACAAAATATATTTTTGGACAAATTTACAATGGAGTTGTTAAGTTGTTGTTGAAACTAAAGTTAAGGAATTGTAATCAATGATGGTTCACCCATTAGGACTCTGGTGGTATGATTACTATATGAGTAGAATCATTTGTTAATAATTGTTATAACTTTTAGTTGCGATTGGAATGAGTTTGGGAGGTGTTCCGGACTGGGTCTCAAGAATGTATTAGGCTACGGCCCAACAGGTCGAGCAGAGGCCCATATTCTCGAGCAGAGACGCCTAGCAGACGGGCAGGGGCACCTCACAGTCAGACAAGTTTCTTATACGAAGGGCATACACTCAGGACGGGCAAAGAACAAGTTTGCCAGGTCACTTGCCACGTCACCCAACTGTCCCTTATTATCTCCTGAAAGATAGGGGCAGTTGGACCAAGGACCAGGCCTCTTAGCTAGGTCTTCACGCTTCTCACGCGTTCCTTGGCAGTTCTTCCTTGGGCCTAGCTGATCTAGCCCAAAGAGGCCCATTGGCCCAGCGCTGGGGGCACACTATAAATACTCTTTTTCACTAAAGGGTCAGGTATTCTGATTCACTCTAACTCACCTATTCTATTGTACCTCTACTCACTTAAGCATTGGAGTGCCTTGTAGGTACACCCCCCTTTCTTCTCCCATTCTTTGGACGTCACATCAAGTCGCTAGAAGGTCCTCCTGATCAGGTAAGATCAGTGGCGCCGTCTGTGGAAAACTAGCTTCCCCTTCTTCCACAACAGAAGATCAAAGCTCAAACACCATCCTTCCAGCATGTCCGGAGAACAACTCAACGAACGCAACCGTCCCCTCGTTGACTACACAATGGAGGACAATCTGCAATACCATGAGGCTGATGCCCGAGATGGGTGCCCATCCACCCCGTCTCTTGAACCCGAGAACAATGGGAACCCGCCTCAAGTTCAAAACCAGGTGACTGACACGTTCCAACCCATTCTCGTTCCCGTCGAAGGGGACGCCACCTTGATTGCTATGGTGAATGCCCTCAACCAGGCCAGCTCCATGCTCTACCAACAGCACGAGAGAATAATGGCCCTAGAAGCTGATCGACAGGAGGGCCGACCTCAGCAGGAAAGGAGGACGCAACAACGTCCAGAGGCGACAAAGAAACGGGGACGCCGCTCCCCAGAGCCCAACATGAGTAGGGCGCGTGCCAGCCGTGACTCTGGCCGATCGGGAGCCTCGCCAAGGCGCGATCGGAGCCCCAACCACAATGATCTCTCCCCACCGAGGAGCGACGAAGAAGACCTACATTGCCCCCTGTCACGGGCAATATTGGAAGCTCCACTCCCCAAAGGCATGGAGAAACCCCCAAACCTGGCCATCTACGACGGGACCACTGACCCCGACGATCACGTCGACAATGTCAATGAAATGCTCGACTGCCGCAACGACATCACCGGGCATCTCAAATGCAGGTTGTTCTCAACGACCCTCAGGAAAGGAGCCATGGTCTGGTACAAAAGCTTGGCCCCAGAGTCCATCACATCCTGGAGAGTTATGAGATCCATGTTCACGAGGCATTTCACAGCCTCCCGACGCCATCCCAAGACGGAGGCGACCCTTGAAGCCATAGTACAAAGGAAAAATGAGACATTGCGCTCGTACATCGAATGGTTCAACCAAGAAGCTGTCGAGGTGGACACCACGGAACATATGAATAAATATCTCCTCGGGAGGGGACTCTTGCCCGAAAGTGAGCTTAGCCGAGCAGTTGGGATAGAACCTCCCCGCACTCTGAATGACCTCCTGCATAAAGCCCAGGCTTACATCAGATACGAGGAAAAGCAGGTAGCCCACAACGCTCGCAGCAGCCGCACCACCGGGGAAACCGATTACCCCAAGCGCGAAGATCCGAACGTTCCCCGTCGCAACAGAGACAAACGAAGGGAAGAGAAACCCCGCGAACCCCGGTAAGGAAGAGGCCCCGCGGGCCGATACAACGAGTATACATTACCGACAACTCCCCGCGAGCGCATCCTCGTCGAATGCATCAACTTCGAGTTTAAACAGGGCACGGTAAGGTTCCCAAAATCGTCTGCACCCAAACCTCATACCGACAAGTCCAAATACTGCAGGTTCCACAAAAGCCATGGGCATGTGACTGAAGATTGCGTTCACCTAAAAGACGCAGTAGAGATCTTGATCCAAGAAGGGCATCTCAAGCAATACACTAGGAGGAACGAAACCTCCAAACACGAAGAGCCAGAAAAGAAGAGACCCCGGGAGGACACTCCCCCCGACGAGTCTTCCTATCAGGTGGCCCTTTGCATATCACGACCAGAAGACTTCAGCTTCCCCGGGACACCACCAGAAGGGCGGATCACTGCTCTCAGCCCCTGGGAAGACTTTCCGACTGCCCTTGTCATATTAGGCGGAGGGATGAACGGCGAGGCCGCCGCCCTTTCGGTAAAGCGCAAGTTCGACGAGCTCCTTCTGACCGCGCCCGAGCAAAAGGTGACGCTGACAAAGTACCGAGGCAAATCCAACCCAATATCTTTCTTTCTAGAGGAGCTTTCGGGCGGTTCCCCAAACTCGGGCATCCCATTGTTGATTAGAGCCAAGATGGCTCACTTCGACGTCCGACGCATTCTGGTCGATCAAGGCAGCTCGGTGGACATCATGTACGTCCACCTTTTCAAAACCCTAAAATTGGACAAAACCAACCTATCTCCCTATGTTGGGTCCGACCTCCAAGGATTCAACGGAGCCACGACAAAGCCTTGGGGTTACGTCGAGCTCATCGTCACCTTCGGAGAGCAAGAGACAGCCAGAGAAATCAAGATCCAGTTCCTAGTCATAGAATGTCCCTCTCTTTACAACTGCATCCTCGGTCGTCTGACTCTAGCTGAGCTGACCGCAGTCCCGTCTACCGTCCACCTGAAGATGAAATATTACACCAAACTAGGCCGCGTAATCACCATCCACGGCGACATCGAAGCTGCCCGAAGGTGTTACGATGCCGCAATAAAAGGACAAGCCACAATCAATACAAAGAGTAACAAAAAGCCCAGGGCCGAGGAGCCTCCCCTCTAGGGAATCAACGCCATCGACCTCGATTGCTGCGTCGGCCAGGACGACATTGAAGAGTGGAAACCCACCGAGGAGAAGGTTCCCGCTCACCCGTTCCGCCCAGTCCCGGACGGAGAGTTCGAGCTCGTTCCTCTGGGCGACGACCCTGACAGAACGATAAAGATAGGCAAGGAGCTGCCCAAAGAAACAAGGAAGCAACTCGCGATATGCCTCGGGGAGAACTCTGATCTCTTCGCATGGAACGCCTCGGAAATTCCCGGCCTAGACCCTGAGGTCGCATGTCACCAATTAGCTTTGGACCGGGCAATGAAGCCCGTGGCACAGCGTAGGCGCAAGCAGTCCCCCGAGAAAGCGGAGGCTGCCTAGCAAGCTGTAAAAGACCTCTTAGAGGCAAATTTTATTTCTGAAGCCCAGTACACAACCTGACTCTCTAATGTAGTCCTCGTTAAGAAAAATAATGGAAAATGGCGTATGTGTGTTGATTATACTGATCTTAATAGGGCTTGTCCCAAAGATGTTTTCCCTCTCCCTAACATAGATAAACTCGTTGACAACTCTGCAGGTTTCAAACTCTTGTCCTTCATGGATGCATACAACGGATATAATCAAATCCCTATGTCGGACACGGACAAGAGACACACGGCGTTCATGACCCCGACCGGCAATTACTACTACAACGTAATGCCCTTCGGACTCAAGAACGTCGGGGCCACGTACCAACGCATGATGAACAAAGTCTTCCGAGGAGAAATCGGGGATATGCTCGAGGTATACATGGACGATATGATCATCAAATCACACGAGGAGACCGATCACACTCGACACCTCTACAAAGTCTTCGAGCTGGCGAGACAATGCAAAATGAGGTTTAACCCTGAGAAATGCACATTGTAACACGGTGGGAGAACTGACTTTAGTTATGTTGCGGATAGCAAGAGTCACCACCGACTTTTATTTTATCCAAAGGAAAGGCATAAAAGAACAGGAAAGACCTTTTAAAAGATTTTTGGGTCCGGGGGGTAGGTTATGTAAAGGGAAGGTGTTAGCACCCTTTACATCCATGGTTATCCATGGGCTCTTAGTTACTTAGCTCACTTTAAAATGTTTTTGAAATGTGAAGTGTGTGAATAGAAATTTTCTTAAGTATTTTATAATGATCCATGTACGGATGCGTATAAAACCTTTGTTTTGAAAATTATTTGAAATGTATGAAGTGTTTGAAATGTTTTGAAGAGTGAGCAAGTATATAAGAGGAACCTACCCTAAGTTTAAGTCTTTTCTGTTCTTGAATCCTTTAAATGGTAAGACTATCCCTATTATTAAGGAATAGGTAGTAATTACCTTGGATGTAAGGGACAAGTGAAGGGACATTGTTATTTAGGCAACTGTGGGGTGTATAAGCAATTCGAAAGGGACGTATCATCTTTATTTCGAAAGGGACAAGATCATTACAAAGGCAACATTCGAAAGGGACTTGATCTTTTATCTGTTAAGGGACTAGATGATGTGAGATTAGGGACTTTTGCTTTACACCCTACTTGACCTTTTGATTAGGCAACATGAGAGGTATCCCTAAGGAAGTGAGATGGCGATCCAAGATCGACTTACGTGTGTGAGTGTACAATTTTAATATTTTTATCTTTTAAATTTAAATGATCTAAATGAATTTTAGATAAACATACATGTTACACTCCCTATTTTACTAACCATAGCATAAAATAAATATTAAAACATTATTACTAAATATTACATCCAAGAAGCAATTACATAATGATAATAATAGCAAATTAAATAATCAAAATAATAATAATTGGGTTAATGAAATAATAACAAAAATAATATAAAGTTAAATGGGGTTAGTAATAATATATGAAAATAAATAAAATAAACAAGAATATTAGCATAGTAATTAAAATTCAATTTCTTTTATATAAACAATTATTATTTTAAGATTAAGAAAATATAAACAATTATATACTAATCATTATAAAATTTTAAATTATGCAAATTATAAAAATTAAGTTAATTATAAACATATTATGAAAATAAAATTATAATTACAAAATTAAATTAGCAATTTTTAACTATTTCTAAACATATATTAAAAATTATTTATATACAAAAATTAGATTATAAACAAATTATAGAAATATGTACATAACTAGAGTAAATAATAAAATAGAATTAAATTTTAGGGTTTGTGAAGATTATTAGGGTTATGCATTTTAGAAAAAATAAAATTAGGGTTTATAATTTATTTTTACAAATAATTAATGGAATTATATACAAAAATATATATATACATATTAATAAATATAAACATAAAAAAAGAGTTTGAAAAGAAATAAATTATTATACTTTGACAATATGAAATTTTAAGAAAAGATTATTAATTATTTAGGTTTTTTAGAATTTATATTAATTAATTTAATAGAAAATAAGGAAAATAACAAAATAATGAAAAAAACCCTAAAAAAACAGGACCTGGGATTTGAACCCAGGTCCTTTACCTGGCTGAAGATCTCCCAAAACCAACTGAGCCACTGCGCGCAGCTGATATGTACTCCACTCCACTTGGTTTTGTTGTTTATCCTGGAAATAATCATGGCAAAAATAAAACAACATAAAAGGGCCTGGGGGGATTCGAACCCAGGTCCCTTACACAACACACAAACGTTCTTTCCATCCAGCCGGGAGGGCGCTACTGGTAATATGTTCACAACAACACATAATATATTAAGTACAACAATTAAAAGATGAAAATAGAAAAAACCACTGCAGCCAGGTTTCGAACCAGGGTCCTTCAACAACACACGCGCGTCTCTTATCACCAGGCCAACGCTGCACTTGTGAACAAAATCAGAAACAATTGAATAAAATATTATGAATAATATTTGAATTTTTAAAACGCGCGCGCTGGCTTCATCTTCAACCTCTGGCACTGCAAATTTTCCTGCGAAATTTCTTACAAGTTTTCCTGCGAATGTATTTTTACAGCAAAACCTACGAATCTTAAACACCATCAAAAGTGCAAAATTTCATCAAATTAATTGTACAAATATGATCCAGAGGTTGATTAGCATCGATCTATGGTTTTAGATTTTATTTATGTTAGTGCAATCAAGAAACCCTAAACGGCCATTCAAACCCTAACAATGGTACTTTCATGATTCGGCCATGGTTCTTCACAAAAATCATCCAGAAACCATCTATAAGCAACAACAAACATTAATACATAACTAAAATTCATTATGAACAAGCAAATTCAAGGAATCGAAGAAAAATAGTTTGAGAGCATAAATGGTTCGGATTATGCAAATGAGGATGAATCAAAGGCGTGTAAAGGTTGGTTTCGATTCAGGGAAGCTCAAGGAAGCTTCTTGTGTCCTTAGAATACCTTGAAAACCCTTGCAAAGATGAAACCGAAAAATTGATTTTTTGATGTATTTTGTGAAGTTTGAAATATGGTTTGAGGCTGCAAAAAATCGTCCCCAGTGTATTGCTTCATGTTGTATACTTATAGTGGACTGAATTAGGTCAAGAAACTTTGGATTTGTGGGCTTCTTTGGATGCCTTGAGTGTGAAGGAATTCCATTGTCATAAATGTCATAAAAATCAAATATTTTCTTGTTGGTTTGGTCTTGCACGAATTTGTAAAGTATCAATCACCTTTAAAGGTCAAATATTTGATCCCAAAGCAAAGATTGGATTCAAATATTTAATTTTTATATTTAATTTTAATTTAAATGATATTTTAATGAATAAAACTCAAATAAATATAAAATAAAAAATAAAAATTCAGAAAACAAGTGGGTTGGGTCGTGCTTGGTGTTTTCATAAAGATGGGATGGCAATTTGGTGGGCTCATTTAGCAAAAATTTGATTTTAGGCCTTATTTGCTTCATAAACTTCCCTAAAATTTCTCAACTTTGCAAGGGCACAAATCCTTCAATTTTAATGCTATGAGGGTGTTCTTGGACATTTTGGAAAGCTTGAAGAGTCCTCTAACCAACCCCACTGGTTTCATGTCCATATCATTTACCATTCTCAAGTTATGCCCTTTTGAAGTTGTTGACTTTTTGTTGACTTTCAAAAGGACCTATAATGTCTTAGCTCATACCTTCCAAATGAAGCATTTTTGGGCTTGGCTTGTGAGACACAAAGTTGTATAGAATTCAATTTCCTTCAAAATGAGATTTGGATGGAAAATTGGTGATGAAGCATGTGAAAGTTATGGCTGGTCAAAGTTCAGTTGACTTTTCCTGAGGAAACCCTAATTTAGAAACCTTTGATTCCTGATGATCTGAAATCTCCTTGATGAATCATGATCAACCCTTGATCAAATGATGAACTTTACTTCATATACTTGATGTTGGCAAAAAATCATGAAGTTTGACTTTGGTTTGACCACAGTTGACCTCAGTTTGACTTTTTAACTGCTTTGACTGATTTTGACTTATCTGATCATCTGACTGAGCAAACCTTTGAGAAAAGTCTTGAAACTTGTCATGGGGATTCTTACACACATATAAGATGTTATGAAGCTAACTTGAAGTCTTGGAAATCCATTTAGCCTGATTAAAGTCAAAACCCTATTTGGATGCACTGCTTAGGAGGATGCATTGTCTGAGGGAATTGTCAAATTTCTGACCAATTGTGAACTTTGTGAACCATGTGAACCTCATAAGATGTCTTGTGAATCTCATGGGAGGTCTTGTGAGCCTTGTGAACCTCATAAAGTGTATTGTAAACTTCATGAACCTCATGAAAGGTCTTGTAAGTATTGTGAACCTTGTGAACCTTGTGAACCTCATAAAGTGTCTTGTAAACTTCATGAACCTCATGAAAGGTCTTGTAAGTGTTGTGAATCTTGTGAACCTTGTGAACCTCATAAAGTGCCTTGTAAACTTCATGAACCTCATGAAAGGTCTTGTAAGTATTGTGAACCTTGTGAACCTTCTTAGCACACAAAGTCTTGTATTGTGAGGGCAAATTTTGGGGTGCAACACACATTCGACGTCCGGGCAGGAAAATTCCTAGGTTTCTACCTCACCGAGAGGGGAATTATGGCCAACCCCGACAAATGTCAAGCATTCTCAGAATTTCCGACCCTGAAATCTAAAAAATCCATCCAAACCCTTAATGGGGTGCTCGCCTCGCTCTCCCGTTTCAGCGCCAAATCCGCCCAGCACGCGCTGCCTTTCTTTAGACTCCTCCGTAAGGAGGCCAACTTCGAATGGACCAAAGAATGTGAACGGGAACTAATCCATTTGAAGAGGGTCCTCTCCGAACCCCCGGTCCTATCACGACCATTGGAAAGGGAGACCTTATACCTGTATCTGTCCGTAGCAACCGAGGTCGTCAGTTCCGCTCTAATCAAAGAAACGGACGAGGGACAAAAACCTATTTATTTCACGAGCAAAGCACTCCAAGGCCCCGAGTTCAGATACCAACAAATTGAAAAGGTTGCATTAGATCTCATAAACGCAGTGAGGAGATTACGTCATTACTTCCTCGCTCACACGGTCAAGGTAAGAACCGATCAACCAAGAAAACAACTCATCGGGCGGCCAGACATGGCCGGAAGAATGCTAAAATGGTCGCTGGAACTTTCCGAATTCGATAACAGCACAGAACTTTCTTCAATTTTTCAAACGAAATATCCTCGCTCGGTTCGGCATACCTCAGGTCCTCATCACGGACGCAATTCATGGACAGAGGATTTCAGGACTTCGTGGCTAGCTTAGGTACTAAACAACATTTTACATCCATCGAGCACCCTCAAATAAACGGGAAAGCAGAGGCGGCAAACAGGATAATCATGCGCGGGTTGAAGCGCAGACTCGGCGAGGCGAAAAGGGCATGGGTCGAGGAATTACACAGCGTCCTGTGGGCATACCGCACGACACCACATTCCACAACCGGGGAAACCCCATTCCGACTAACATACGGCACCGAATCAGTCATCCCAGTAGAAATACGAGAGCTGACGAGACACATAGAGGAACCCCTAGACGAGGAGATGAACGACGAGGCACTTAGGGCCGGGTTGGATCTCGTCGACGAGATCCGCTCTGAAGCAACCCTTAGGGAAATATCCCTCAAACAAAAAATAGCCTTGTGCCACGATGCGAAGGTCGTAAAGAGAGAGTTCCAGGTGGGCAGCCTGGTCCTCAGAAGAAATCAAAAAAATCCAAGAGAGGGTAAACTGGCCGCCAACTGGGAAGGTCCCTACCGCGTCCGCGACAAGACGAGCAACGAGGCCTACTATCTGGAAAACCTACAAGGTGAAGAACTCACTCGACCATTGAACGCAGAGAAACTTAGACAATATTACAACTAAATATATTGCGGGGAGACATGGGAGGTACGACCACGCTTTCCACCACCAAACTACAGGGAGGATCCACGCAACCGAGGGACAAACACAACCCCTAGAGCGGACACAACCCTCCCCGACAGTTGGGACCTCAAGCGAGCCCTAGCGTCGCAGTACCAAGATTGGTAGGGCACCCAGCTTGCGATGGGAAGTCCCAAACCCCGAGGTCGGAGTTCTCCAATCGCGAACTCGACTTCGATTTTAGGCGAGCGCAACGCCCGCCACCTCCTTGGTTCCCTAAACCGACGAGACCAACATAGTCGAGCATAAACAGTTCAATACATAACAAATATAAAATAAATAGAACAGAGCAAGGTAACAGCTAAAACAAAACATTCATTCAAACGCGGCCGTAGCCGAAGAACATACAAGTATGCCCGAAGGCTAATATTCATACAAGTTAGGCACACATGCCATACAAAATAGGCACGCAGGCCATACAAATAAACAAAATATAACCCAAGACTCCGCCTGGAGTTACTCTTCCTCTTCTCACAGCTCCTCCTCCGCTACAAAGGGACACACAATCTCCCCGTCCTGGACGCAGTAATTGTGAGCTGACCCCTCCGTCGCCAACTCAGGGTTCAGTATCCTCAGTTGGTCGACAACATTGTCAAACCCTTCTTTGAACACGGCCACCAGGTCCTGGTTGAGCGAACGAATGTGTCCCACCAGTTCACCCCGAGAACGAAGAGCGAGCTCCTCTTCATTCTCATCCGCCAAGGGACGGACGGTGTCCTCGAGCAGAGGCAGACGAGCACGGAGCTCAGCATTTTCCTCGGCCACTTTCTTATGCTCAGCGGCCTGCTCCTCCAGGCTCGCCTTTTCCGTTTTCAGTGTATCCCGCTCCCCTTTCACTTCCTCCGGCTCTTTCTTCAGCCCTTCTTGCAGCTGATGTTCTTCCTTATAGTCCGACAGGTCCTTTGACAGCTTGTCATTTTCAGAACGGACCTTCAGCAAGGCATCCTCCAGGGAAGCCGTGGATACGGAGGTATCGGTCAGAACCATGGTCGTCTCCATCACCCTGATGACTGCAGCCAGATCCTTTGCCAATTCCTTTCGTCGGACACCAGCCTCCTGGCTCAGAATGGCCTTTGCCTCAGGCGCTGACACAACAATGGCATCTTCAACTTTGAAAAACTCCTGCTCTATGAAGCCAGGAGGCAGTAAATAACTCCCAGGACCACCCGGGCTGCTGCCCCCGCCAAGGCAGACCTAGCAAGTGTCCCATCCGGGCGCTTCCGCTTGTGGAGATGGGAGGTAGATGGAGGCGGGCTATCTGGTATATGGTTCGGATAGGAGCGCCCGATGGGCGGTGGGGAAGTGGGCACCGGGCTAGCCGTGTTCGAGGCCCCCACCCCAGAGTCACCAGCTACTTCCTGGACACGAGGAGCTGCCTTCTTCTTTTTCTTAGGAACCCTGTCCGGGGCTCCTGCTTGATTGGCTAGCTTGAGAACTCGGTCACGAGCATAGGGCATAACACCTGCAAAACAAAAACACAAACATCAGCGGGAAAAACACGAGACAAAAGAACATAGGACTAAAAGCACACCTACTCAATAATTCCATAGCCTGATCGTCAGTATCACATTCGAGCAGAGACTTCGTATTGATGAGACGGGGTTCGCAGAGCGGCATCTCGACCTCACAACATAGGGGACACCTTTTCGGTCGACCCAAACCGTTAGGTTGAAACTCTGCATGAATTCCACCAGCTTTTTGTAAGCAAGTCTGTCCTCGACACCCAGACTCGAGAACTTCACCCGATAATGGCTGGTGGAAAGATCGAAATGGTCGGGCTGCCACCTCAACGGTATCCTCGACATGAGCTTCTCCTCCCCGTCCGCATCTCGCTTGTAATAATAAAGAGAATGCAGGGTGACACGGGTGATCGGCCTCACCACATACCATCGCCCTTTGAAGTGTCGAACGGAATCCACGTACGTCTTGAACAACCTCACCGGCTACTTAAAGGAAACCCAACTGTGACGCCCTCGAAGACCGGACCGTTGAAGATGGAAAATATGGAAGAAGAGAGGCCGAGTGCACCCGATTCCGAGGAAATGACAAACTAATTCGTACACCCGCGTGAAAGCGATGGCGTTGGGGTGCAACTGCGACGGCGCCAGCCGAAGCCACTTGAAGATCGACATTTGGAATGAGTTAAAGGGCAGCCTGACCCTCGCCTCTCGGAAAGCGAACTCGTACATGGCAAATTGTTTCCCTGGGAAGCGATGACATATTTGGTCCGCCTCTTTAGGAGCACGACACTGCCAATTTTCTGACTCCCCGGGACCCAGATCTTCCACCACGGCGTAGGCACGGGTCGACTCGTCGCAAAAATAGGATTCCTCGTCCAAGGGTTCGTCCGCAACCCAGGAAAGGTCATTTTGCCCAGACGAGGAGACGTGTTCAGTGCCCCCCGGCACTTCCCTCCTCAACATTCAAGCGCACAACATCTGCTTATATGGGCCGCGGTTCAGTATCTTCTCCTCTGGGTTGAAGACGCCCGGTCGTACCTGAAACGCAGACAGAAAGTGAATTCGACATCGCATCAAATCCACCCTTCCACCGCAAGTCAAGTGAAAGGGCGTAGGACTAAAAACGCACACCACAAAACCTGACTACTGATCTAGGACTGGCGAAGGGGTGACCCTCGCGAGCAAGTGAAGTTCTGGCCCGCGAAGTGACACTGACGTAGACTCTACACCCGTGACCATCGGACCCTCACTTGGGGAAATTCACATACATACCTACCAGTGACAGTCATATGCGTATGAATTTTAAGCCCGGTTCATTCATACCCATATAAAATTTTTGCCCGGTTCATTCATACGCATATGAAATTTTTGCCCGGGATATCCTAACCCTACCGAAAATTTTCACACTTATAATCTAATAAATTGTTTCTAAGCTAATTATACCTACTCTATACAAATAAATCATGCAATCCATAGCTACCAGACGCAGAAAACATAAAAAACAGAGGATTAGAGGTAAGATCAGTACCTGACATAGTGAAAACAAGGAAAGGGAACGGCGGCGCTCGAGCAACAACGATGTTTCAGGTGGCGGAGACGGGCGGAGAGAGGAATTTTCTACAGAACTTCCGGTGAACGTCTGAGCGAAAAAAGTTCAAATGAAATAGTTTACCCCCTTTTTATAGCCATAAGCGCGTGGATTGACGCGTCAAGTCATCATTACCTACTGCCTACGCCGCCGTTTGCACAATAAACGAAGCGACGCACCATTAATGCTGAAACACGTCAATCCATAAGGAATAATGAACGACGCCAAGCAACCATACGCCTCCCCGACTCTATGAAACGTCCTCGACCCTGTAAGACATCCTCAACTCTCTTAAACGTCACGTGTCCGACGAAGACTTTCAAACTCGACTCTACGAAACGTCCTCGACCCCATGAAACGTCCTCGACTCTATTGAACGTCACATGCCCGACGGAAAAGAATATTACAGTAAACTCTGTAAACATCATGATTGACTCGGCTATATGCCCGCTGCTTTATCCATTGTGCTTGCGCCCGACTACATTACAATTCATCACTCCGACTCGGAGACTCGACTTGGGGGCTCCTGTTCCGGACTGGGCCTCAAGAATGTATTAGGCTACGACCCAACAGGTCGAGCAAAGGCCCATATTCTCGAGCAGAGACGCCTAGCAGACAAGTAGGCGCACCTCACAGTCAGACAAGTTTCTTATACGACGGTCATGCACTAAGGATGGGCAAAAAACAAGTCTGCCAGGTCACTTGCCACGTCACCCAACTGTCCCTTATTATCTCCTGAAAGATAGGGGCAGTTGGACCAAGGACCAGGCCTTTTAGCTAGGTCTTCACGCTTCTCACGTGTTCCTTGGCAGTTCTTCCTTGGGCCTAGATGATCTAGCCCAAAGAGGGACCTTGACCCAGCGCTGGGGGCACACTATAAATACTCTTTTTCACTAAAGGGTCAAGTATTCTGATTCACTCTAACTCACCTATTCTATTGTACCTCTACTCACTTAAGCATTGGAGTGTCTTGCAGGTACACCCCCGTTTCTTCTCCCATTCTTTGGCCGTTACATCAAGTCGCTGGAAGGTCCTCCTGATCAGGTAAGATCAAGAGGTTTATGTCGCAATGAAAACCTGAATTTTGCTTCTGCGTTTGAAGTAATCGGTTACCCTCTGGGTAGTAACCGGCTACCGAATTGTGTTTCTAAATCTCTTTTAGCTACTGGAAGTTCAGATTTACACTAAGTAATTGGTTACCCTCCTGGTAGTAACCGGTTACCACTATTATGTTTTGAAAACTTGATTTTTCTATGATTCTTACTTTTGACTTAAGAGCTAGATCGAACCGTTCATGGTACCAATAGAAAGTTGTGGAGACATTCTATGCAATGATGAGTAGAGGGTAAGGGAACCCTGATTAATACGTAAGTAAATACAACAAGGTTCTTCAGAGTTGTGCTTTACCTCAGTTCCCAAGTGAAGGGGAAAATTCCTATATTTGTGAATGATCGGAGTATTTGGAATTTATCTCTAGTGGGACTAAGAATGTTGTTTTTTTAATTCTCGCCAAAGAATTAAAGAGAAGACAAAGTTGTATTCTAGGAAATGAGATGTCCATTGTTTTGTTTTACCCAATAAGGATGCTGAGTTGGATTTTGTTTATGGACGAACCAAGTGTTAGCTTATGACTAAAAACCATTTGATGTCGTCATTGTCGTTTTCCTACTAACGTCGTTGTATGAGTGGAATCAAACTATTCCGTTGAATATTCGTGATGTGACCGTAACATAAATGGTAGTTCTACTTCGTCGCTTGTCTGGAGTTTGTCATCGTTTTGTTCTATTTTATTCTATATTACCTTGAGTTGTGAGCGGTGGGTGAATGTTATACATGTTTAGAAACCGCGAGTGAGAATCATCTTGCAAGTTTGTGTAGACTGTATTGATAATTTTGAGTTGGATTGTTTGTTAACAAGAGGAACAAGTTCAATTGTGTTCGACCGATTAGCCTTGGATAGATAATCGATTAACACATGACTTTTATGGAGGACTTTAGAGAATCGTACTTTCTGAATTGTAAGTCAGTTTTGGCTTCCGTTTGAAGTGTCAGAGGATAAAGTGTTGAACTTTCTTTTGAGCATGATTTGGTAGATAGTAAATGATCTGAATTTTTGGTGTGTTGTCGTTGTGACTACTGGGGACCTAAATTGCAAAGTTACAAGAGACTCGTGAAGTGTTGATCTTCTAGGAAACGTTTGGGTATTTGAATTATTGTGTGGATAAGAGATGAAAAATTGGTCAGTTTTAGTATCGTTAATTCTCAACATCAGCTATGGACTCCATAAGAGTAATAACAAATGTATGCAGTTGAGCCTTACCTAGAGATATGGATTTTTAAGTTACCCTTCCAGGTAAGAGTGAGAGATGAATGTTCCAAAGTTAAGCATGTAAATTGGATTATTTGAGGAACGCGACCCTTGAGAGAAGCGAATTTGAACGAGAGGTTTTGTATGATCTTCAAAGGTGAGTATGTAGGATATTGTATTCAATAGGCAAGTGTTATGGAAATCCGCAAGTATACTATGGATGATTTATGTTCGGTACGACTGACTCACTAATGATTGTAAGCTCTGTGATGTTGCTATGTTATTATTAATAGAGACCTTGTGCCAATAGAAACCTTGAGTGAATAGAATTCTGTAAAGAGAATTAATATGGAGTATAGTAACCATGGCAGATTTGTTGAGCTGAATTGCATAAATTGTTTCGAGTTTAGAATGGAATCAGAATTGTATTAGTTTTGATTGCAACAACATAACCGTGTATCTCTGTCGTTGGAGAGTTTGGACCGATGTTATTATTGTGTGATTGACAAGTAAGTTGTTATATCCTTGAATGTCTGCAAGTTTAGTTTAGTTGGTTGGTGAAAACTCCAATGGATAAGTGTGTTCTCCTCAGACTGTCAACTACCTAGTATTTCTTGAGATTCTGTGGTATCTCCATTGTTAGACTTTGATAGCAAAGTGGAAGGAGACAGATGAATGAATCCAGTCGGATTATTAAGAATCAGAAGAGAATTGTGTCCTAAGTGTGTTATCCTTAAGTAAGATACTGAAAGAATGAAATGTCAGATGTAAATGGTTATAATGTATGATGTCAGACCAAGTGGAATTGGTACAAAAGTTGTTTGACAATTTTTGAGATGGTTTTAGTAATTCAAGGATTTTAATAAGAGCTTTTGCTGGAAATTGTGCGTAGATAAGATTTTACTAAGATACCTTGTGGAGTTTTGTCGAGTGTCGTGGTTCCGAAATCGAGTTGGAGTGTTATACCTTGTGTTGTGACTCAATAGAAGGAATTAGAGTGGTATGCTTCTCCAAAGGAGAGATGAGCCTAAGTGATTCGGTATGAGACAACAGACGAATTGCGAAAATAGTAAGTTGGAAGTTGACCCAATGTGGGAACAAGCGTATGAGTAAGGACGTGAAGTTTGATTTATTATGAAACAAAGACTGAGTCGCGAAGTCAAATTGGAATTTGAATGTGTCAAAGTATGTAACAGAAGTAAGGACAAGTATGGATCTAAAACAGTGTTACAAATTGTCGTTGTTGATGAGAAAAGGAAATTCGAGGAAGAATTTCAATTTTAGGAGGGGAGGATGTAATACCCCGTATTTTAATTAAATGCTATGGATAATATTAATTAAGATTAATAGGGTTCTGGTGTGCTCTGAGAGTTTTCAATTAAAAATAATTAGAGCAACCGAAGAACTCAAATTAATTAATTAGTATTATCTGACTCAAAGGTTTTATTAAATATTCGACTCAGAGACATTTTTTGGATACTCTCAATTTGGACCGTTTGTAACTAACTAAAGTTATATTAGTATAATTTATATTGTTATATTTGTTATAAAGAGAGAAGGAGAAGAAAGTTTGTAAGGAAAAGAAAAGGAAAGAAAAGAAGAAAAAAAGAAAGAGAGAAAGAAGAAGGAAACCCTAGGAGAAGAGGAGAAATTCATGGAGAGGTTGGATCATCTTCATCTTCATCAATCATCATCTTCATCAAACTCATCTTCATTGTCAAGGTAAGTTCTAGTTAGAAGCTTTTTCTTTTAAGAGTTTTGGATGTTTAGAGTTTAGGTTAGAATTGATTAATAGGTTAAATCGAAATTCTAACGGATAAAATGCTGAAACAATCGAGTAGAATTGTCAGGTTACATGTATGTTAAACCTATTATGATTGCTTGGATGATCCATAGTGTTTTGGTTGAGTTTTGGTGGGTTTTGTGATGAAAAAACAGGGTTTTTGAGCTTCTGCAACAGGGTTAATCGATTAATCAAATGGTTAACCGATTAACCAATGAAAAATAGTGTTTTACGTGAAATTTAGACTGGTTAACCGATTAACCAAATGGTTAACCGATTAACATTGAGTCAGTTTTGGAAAAATGTTTTAAAACCCGTATCTTTTGAACCGTAAGTCTGTTTTGGTCCCCGTTCGAAGCGTTGGAAAGCTATGACAACGTACTATCCAATGGTGAGATAAAATATTGAGTTAGAAGTGAAATTAATTAATTTGTGAGATCAATTAATTTATGAGATTTAATTAATTTCAGTATGAATTAAATGTGTGAATTGATTAATTGTGGTATTAATCGATTTATGGAATATATATTAAATCATGAAGATTGAGTGAAAGTAGAGACTATGAAATCATTATGGGATTTAGTTTAATTGTGATAATTAAATTAAAATGTTAGATTATATGTTTGAGAATTATACAATTAAAGGCATCAAGAACAAAGAAAGAGTGAGGAAATCTTACCATAAACCAATAATATGGCCTAGTAATGTAACTAGAAGTTGTTAGATGGTATAACTTGTGAGATGTTTAGGACTAACCTAGGTTGATGTGAAACCGTTGGCGCGTAATACACTAGGTCCTCCGTAAAGTCTTGAGTATGTCTTGAGGTGGGTTATTCTGAGTCCCACAAGAAGCATCCGTAAAGGCCTGAGGTGTGTATTACACGGTGTCCTTCGTAGAGTCTTAAGTAAGTCTTGAGGTGGGTTACTTTGAGTCCCACAGGAAGCACCCGTAAAGGCTTGAGGTACTGTTGGTGAGGCGTGGGTAGTGGCTTGAGTTGTGTAATATGTTAGGTCTTCCGTAAAGTCTTGAGTAAGTCTTGAGGTAGGTTATTCTCAGTCCCATGGGAAGCATCCGTAAAGAATTAAGATATGTATTACATTGGGACCTCCGTAAAGTCTTGAGGTGGGTTATTCTGAGTCCCACAGGAAGCATCCGTAAAGACTTGAGGTCTGTATGTTACTAGATCCTCCGTAAAGTCTTTAGTAAATCTTGAGGTGGATTATTCTGAGTCCCACAAGAAGCATCCATAAGGGCTTGAGGTGAGTACTACATTGGGTTACACGGGAAGTCTTGAGTAAGTCTTGAGGTGGGTTACTTTGAGTCCCACGGAAAGCACCCGTAAAGACTAGGTAGTGGCTTGAGGTGGTAGGGATGGCAACGGGTCAGGTCGGGTGCGGGTTTCACACTATCCAAACTCGCACTCGAAATCAACACCCGAACCCGGACCCAAAGGCTATTCAGGTGAAAAATAACACTCACGTCCACACCCGTTGGGTTCGGGTTTTTCCACCCAAACCCGAACCCGTAACAAAAACACAAAATTAATTTTTTTTCAAAAAATTTAATTAGTTTTCAAGTGTGTGTGTATATATATATATATTATAATTTAATACTTAGTTAATTATAAAAGGAGTATAAGTTCTATTTACTACTAAAATATTGTTGCTTACAAAATAATATTTCAATTAAAATTTTGCACACAACCAGATATTTTGCACACCCCTAATTATAATTAAAATTATGGTCTTCAACATCTTAACATTATAATTAAAATTAAATTATACACTCTACAATTAAAATTAAAATATACAATTAAAATTAAAGTCTAAGCGAGTGTAGTTTCGGGTTTCGGGTTTCACACTACCCAAACCCACACCCGAAATATTGGGTGACATCCGAACCCAAACTCGAACCCAAACCCATTAAAATCGGGTTTTCACCCGTTGACTCGGATTCGGGTGGACCCCGCGGGTTTGGGTCTGCCTTCCATCCCTATGAGGTGGGTATTACACTGAGTCTCACGGGAAGCCTTGCCGATAACACTTGAGGTGGGTATTCTAGCGAGTCCCACGTGAAGTGTTGAGAGCGTTGTATGGATATTTTTCATCTTATTTTGGCTTCTTTGTAGAGAAGTGACCAAAGACCTGAGTAGTAATTAGAATTGAACCTTTAGAGTCGAGAGAACTCTAGGATAGGGAACTCACTAAGATGTTGATATCTTACTCCACTATTATTGTTGCTTTTCAGGTTTCTTTTGCATGTTTGATTTACAAGTGGAGCTATACTCGGGATGTTTCAAGAGAAACATAAATTTAGTTTTCGCTGTGTATTTATCTTTGTACAATAATGGATATTGCATTTGATCTTAGTATTTTTATTTTTAGTATGATTTCCATGTCTTGTACCATATTTGTATAGAATTTTAGAATTGGTCAAGAATGTGAATTATGCTACTAGGCGCTTATGATGGTGTCAGTACTAATAAAAACTCTTGTATAATGATATTCTAGGTATTTATTATATGAGACGTTACAGCGTCGTCTTCTTCGACCTCCCTCTCCCTCGCGACATCGCCACCTACCCTACTACATTATAATAACTTTAATCATTAAAATTCATATGATTATGTTGTTAATTAAAAAAATATTGATGAAAGGAAAATATATAAATCTATAACTAGATAAAGGAGATACACCATTTTTAGATGAACTATTTTTTGATTAAAATTACACAAATAAGACTGCATATAAAAGGTGCACTTTAAAAATTATCCTGACAAACAGACATGAAACTCTTTATCACAAAGTTTATTATAAATATAATTAAAATTAATATCAAAATTAAAAAATTGGTGAGCACAATATCTATATTTTGTATGCTTTTGAATACTTTTACATATTTAAACAACATACATTTATTTTTATTTTTATTTAATTTAATTTAAATAATCGTGTCTAAATAGTAGTATTTTTAGTAAGATGTTTATCAAAAAAAATTTAAAAAAATATACATGCATTTATGCAAAAAAAAAATAGACAAACAGACACGGAAGTGTTTGTTTAGACGCTAACTATATAGTTATAGATAACAGTTCAAATATTTTCTTTAAATAATTTAATAACTTATCCCTTAAAAAAATAACCGAATGATTTTTAATTTTTACTTTAATATTATTAAATTGAAAATAAAATGATACATTATTATGGATAAAATGTGGATAAAATAAAAATAAAAATAGGCTACACCAAAAATAGTATATTGCCTTATATATTGTTATAGATTTATCATGGGTCAAAAATATGTTGACTATGATAAAAATGATATTTATTACGTACTTTATTTTTATGTATTAAACACATTTGTATTATATTTTTCTTATGTAAATTGTGGTTGAAATAATCGTTTTGATTAATAAATATTTCGGATGAAAATAGTTATAAAGTATTCTTCGACAACTTTATCAATGATTTAATTAAAATTAAATTGTAAAAAGTATTTAGTTTGTAAATTATGATTTTTTTTTAATTTTTATTTTGTAACAAATATATTTTTGTCTCGTGTATGATGTGTATGTGTCAAATATTTTAATAATTCAATTTTTAAAAAAATCTTAATGAATTTGAAGTGTGAAATAATAGTAATGATTTTTTATAATTATTTATACATTTAAATTTAATTGTAAGCTTCAACAAATTAACAGACAAACAATAAAACATATAAAATTTATAATTGTTATTTGTTTCATGATAAAAAAAATTTAAGTGATTATTTAATAAAATACATTATTCAATAGTAATTATAATTATTTTAATTTTGAAAATATGAAAAAACTGAATTTAAGTAATTAAACAGTAACATATATGTACTTGTGTAGGGTATTTTTTTAATAATAAATTTGTCTTTAGTTTCTTTTTATATGAATATTTGTCACATTTCTTTTATATATCATTGATTATAGTGTTTTATAGTTTTTTTTATGACAAAATTTTTCAAGTGTTATTAAAATTTACTCGTGACAAATATATGTTTTGTATTTTTATATGTATCGACCATAATAGTTGTTTAAATATTTTATATATTTATTAGTAATAATTATGTGTCCTATTCTTTTTAATATA